>MCJB01039089.1:37491-80643 GCA_002018475.1 Nicotiana obtusifolia | reverse complement strand
CCCCCCCCCCCCCCCCCTCAACCGGCTATATCATGTCCTATTCTTCATCGACAAGAACACCAGTCGTTTTTAACTCACCTGGTTGGATGCATCCAATTCCAATATGAAAATAACTTCATTAGTAATTCTCCGACATGTTAAATCACATGTATACATAGTCCATGTCAACGCACCTCTTTCCAAGTAAATGTCTATGTTTTTCTTTAAAGGTATGTTGATATAACATTCACTTCTTATCTTATAATTGAAAATTGTTCAAACTTTTAACATCATCAAGAGGTTATATGAAGCTTCTCTGTTAGTCTGATGTCCCCAAGGAACAAATTGTGTAAACCTATTTATTCGCTTCGAATTTTTATAAGATCAAAGATTTCGATTCACGCATTTCATCAGTAATATTGAACTAGCCAAAAAATTTCAATTTGAAACAAAAGTGGCAAGAAGATAAAAAAGAAAAGAAAGAAAATGATAAAAACTCATTATTGAAGGTTTCAATAAAACAAAAATAATGACAGAAGCTTAACAGGCTATGAACATATATTTACTCTCACTATGGAAAGCAACAATTAAAAAATATAATGTGGTAGGATCAACATCTCCTTCGTCGTTTTTCCTCTTCTCTAATGCAACATTGAGCAGAAAGAAAGACTAGAATTTAGAGGTAGATGTAGAAGGGAAGGTAGAAGAAGAGAGTTCAGTACCTTTCGAGTTAGTTGAACGAAAGAGAGATTGGTTTTCACTAGAGTTTACTTGCATTTCATCATATTTGTCTCTTAATCCTTGAAAATTAAATTCATCATTGTAGGCGCTTGAATCTATGTTAGATTCATTAACGTCTAAACGACCTTCAAGCATTTTCACTACTGTGGACATGTCTGGCCTTAGTGCTGGAGATGGATTAGTGCATAATAAGGCCACCTTAATCATCCTCAATGCCTCCTTTTTGTTGTAATTGGAACCTAATCTTGGATCCACTAGCTCCAAAAACTTTCCTTTTCTTTGTAGAACCAGGGCCTGAAAATAAGCACAATGATGGAATTGCAATACTTGAGAAAGATGCTTATTGGTCTATGGTTTTACTGAAATACTACCATGTCTACTTGATCGAATACAGCACATTAGTTTATACCAATATGAAGTTTTCATCAAGAAAACCGACACATGCTTTAGAAGTTAGCTATTCATGGAACTGATATCAAGAGAAGCTGGCTTCTTACCCAATCAAGAAGACAGACATAATTCTCATCAGGATTATATTTCATGTTGTTCTTCCCAGCGACGAGTTCTAATACAACCACCCCAAAACTGTACAAATCGGCTTTATGTGTTAAATAACCCCAGAGTGCATATTCAGGGGCCATATAACCTCTGCAAAACAAGGTAACAAAGTAAATACTCATGCAAGATTGACTTTCAGGAACTTCCATAAATGCTTTAACTAGGTAACAATGGACAGCACAACTATTTGTTACACCTATTGTAAAACTGATTACTATAGTTTGACTTACATGACTTTAAAGAGCACAATGATGTGACATCTACTAGTTATTATAGTTGGAATATAAAACATGGAATTTCAGAAGACGAGTGGCTTTGAAGAAAAATATGAAATGATAGATAACCTTTTTAATCTGTTTAACTCTTGGGATCAGTAAGGTGCTAGACATAGCCTTTTGGAATTATATAATGAGTACAGATTCATTCAGGAAAAACTGAAGTAACTTTGACATGACCTAAAATGGAAAGGATGACATTCAAAAAGGAGTATTATGAAGAAAAAAATTGATTAATCAATGAGAGTAGTTTAGAAGCTCACATTGTCCCAGCAACCCTGGTGGTGATATGGGTTTTCTCCTCGTCATGAAGTTTGGCCAGACCAAAGTCTGAGATCTTTGCATTTAGGTCTTTGTCAAGGAGTACATTGGTTCCTTTGATGTCTCTATGAACGATCTTTAGAGGTGATTCTTCATGTAGGTAAAACAAGCCTTTAGCAATGCCAACACAGATCTTTTGCCTAGTTGGCCAATCCAGTTTTGGTGGACATTCTTCAGGACCTGCAATTTACTGTAAAATTGAAACTAGGCACATATTCATACATAGTGGTGGCAACATGGTTAAAGGAAAACAATTAACCATCCATATTATCCACTAAAAAATGAGTTGGATAACGAACTTTTTAAAAACAGGTCAAATATGGATAAGAACCATATTATCCATTTAGAAAATGGATAACCAATGGATAACTATTGGGTTTAACTTTTACATTTGTAAAACCTCAAATTGGGCGTTCCTCAAGTCTGGGAGAATAAGAATTCTCCTAAAAATGATCATATTCAAGAAGCCATGGATAATATGGCTACCATATTATCCGCCGGTTAACCCGTTTTTTATCCGTATTAAATGTGGGTCGGATCGGATACTTTATACGTTTTTTCATTACCCGTTTTCGACCCGTCACATATCCGACCCTACCCGCCCGTTTGCCACCCCTATTCATACACAAAGACACACATATATGTATGTACATATGCACGCAGATGAACATATAAACTTGAGAATTACTCCAGTTACATTATTGAGGGAGAATCGGATCATTATTTTTCTTTCATTTTTTGGCTTAGTGTTCTTTTTGACTTGTACCTTACGTTATCCATGAAGAATAGCACTTACCAAACAAAACATGGGAAAGACAATTATTTTCCATGTACTCATAAACGAGCAAAAGTTGGTTCCGCTCAACACAACATCCGTAGAGTCGGACAAGATTTGGGTGACGTAAACCAGACATCATGCCTATTTCATTTACAAATTCACGGTTCCCTTGTCTTGACTTGGATGAAAGCTGCTTGACAGCAATTATAGTACCATCGGCTAGTGTACCCTGAGCATTAACCAAAAATGGATGAAGTTCATAGATGATTTGAGATATAATCAATTAGGAATTCCACAGGGAGGGTAAGAAGGAAGAATTACGAAATTTCTTAGACATATTCACCTTGTAGACAGATCCAAATCCACCTTCACCAAGCTTATTTGCAGCATCAAAATTACTTGTGGCGGCTTTAATTTGTCTGAAAGTAAATATACCAGTTTGCAGATCTAGTCCTCTTAATTCTACACAACAGTAAAAAACAAAAAATTTAGGATGTTAGTTTTCCACAAGATAAATAAAGAAAATTTTTACTTTGAAAAGCATCCAAAAGATTATGGGAAGTTTGCAGCTTCAAACCCATAACTATCACCTTTGTCTTCCCACCCTTTACTAGTGAAAGCATGAATGTGGTGGGAAGTCTTCCCTATATGTTGTGGTTTCCCTAGAAAATGATGATTACACCTAGTATCCACATGGTATAATCATTCACATGCACTTCAATTTGAAAAAACCACTCCAGTTGTCACTTGATTTTGCAATAACACCAAGAATCACCCAGAATGCAACAGACAAGTTTTATGTACATTCTATTTGTCAGGCATCGACAAAAGTTGAGGTCTAGAATCACCTTGTTCCATCAGTTTCCTGTTTCTTCTTTTCCTCCAAGCAACAAAGAGAATCATCAGAATGAGAGCTAATGAAGACATCACTGCTCCAAATACAATTAGAATCTTCTTTTTCCGACTAGAAGAGTTCTCCGGTGTAGGAGGGGGCTTGAAATCTACATTACACAACAAAAATTTCAAGAATATTAGACGCCCTGGCATTTATTTGTATGCTGGAAATCAGAGATATTATGCATAAGTTATTCAACGAGAGAATATCTAATTTATATCTTCTTGAGCTTCAACTATATAATCAAGAGTAGTCTTGTAATCTGTTTCCAACTCTGAAAAGGTCTTAGTTTTTACATAAGATGCAAGTGGTGTTAGTTTGTAAAACAGACTTAATCTCGCTATGTGATAGAAAAGAAGAGAATAAGAGAAAATATGCTACACGTAAGAAATAAAAGTGAAGACAGAGTATTACTAGCTTCCAGAGAGATGGCAGATACTAAAGGACCATAGTTTCCTCTAGTTGGGATTGATGTAGTTCCTTTCCCAGCATACTGAAAGCGAACGTCTAAAGTTTTATCTTTTACAGTTACATTAAACTTTTCTTTCAAGGCTTTATCAACTCCTCCGGCTACTCTTTCAATATCAAAATCTTTAAGCTTCAATTCGTCCTGTACCCAGTCAAACTAAGTCAGCTGCAGCTAATTGGATATTTTACTATATCTAATTCTCTGACATGTTTGTTCACCTGTATGTATACATCAAATATCCGTCTTCCAAGACTTTGGAAAGATCGGTTGTCTCGGTAAATTATTTCTGCGAAATGAAGTGTCAAAGTGTAGCTTCCATTTGCTAAGCAACGTGCAAAGTAAGTCAAAGATAAAGGGGAGAGGTGAGCTGTCATGTAAAGTTGAGATTCGTCTCCCGTGATAGCAGATACATTATCTGCTTTGTAGTCATTCAATGATATGACACGGTCCCAGAAGTGTCCTGTACTGCTGGAACCCCAGTTTCCTTTCCAGTAAACAAATTTTGCAGCACCTGCTGAGTCTTCATCTGCTACAAAAGTAGTGTTTCCAATAGTTACTCTTCCTCCACCACAATTTATGTGCAGTGAGTACTGGTCTGCAGTATTCAAAGCAGAGAAAGGTTACTGGAGCTAATGAATATATTTCAGAAATATGAGACAATGATAAAACTGTTCGTTCTTGTAGATTGTCGAGAAAACTGTCTGGTGCTTCAATTTTTTCCGTGATCTATCTAGTTTACAAAAGGCACAAAATTATGCCTTCCTACTTTTTCTATCGATTGTCAAAAGAAGCTGGTGCAATATTGCACAATGGAATAATGTCAAACAAAAGAGTATAAATGGAGAGGAAAGAAATCAAAGCTCTGCAAACAGTGAGTACTCACCCTCTGAACATGGATTCATCGACAAGCACTTCCCCTGCTCTCTGAAGTAGTTGAAAGAGGTGTCAGAGAGGATAAGTCCTTTTCAAGAGAATATTAGTCCTTAACATTTTATTTAACATTATACACTTACACAAAATTCCCGCCCTTAAAGCTTCTGAATAAGTTTCTGATAAGAAAAGAAAACCAAATGTGGAATCATTTGTACCATATATATTAAAAGAAAACAGGAGAGAAGCATAAGAAACACAAAGATCATACAGGTTGTCCCGACAAGTAGATGGTTCAGAGCTCTCGTCGAATTTATTATAGGAAAGGTCTATCACGCTGCATACAAGGTATCTGACATGGTTAAGAGTTTATCAAGTATTTTCAAACTAATGAGAGGGAAGAAAAGAGCTTCAGCCTTCACTTAGAGAAAACAGCTTTAAATGCAATTAAATTAATGACAATCAGCAAGTTAAATCTCAATATCTTTATTTATAGCCCATCCAACTTATTTTCACAAAGCTACCACTCTTCCTCACCAAAAAACTTACACAGACAAGACTCGGTAATTCATGTTCCAGCCAAGAGAACTGTGAACGACTTTTTAATCTGATTCTCGATGTGAGCAACCACATTTGGTTGTGACATTTAGTGCTGCCTTCTCTATCTATCACCCTGATATATAATCCAGTGTTTTAAAAGGCGTTTTTGGGGCGAGCCCTAGGGCGAGGGGCACCAAAAATGCCCCGAGGAGATGGTGTGGGGCTAAAGTCTCAAGAGGCGTACGCCCAGCAATTCGGGGTGTATGCTCGGGCGTTCGGGGCAATACGCCCGGGCGTTTTAGGCGCGTTTTGTAGTGAGGCATAAGCCCCAGAGACTTTTTCAAATTAAAACAAAATTTGCTGAATAAGTCCTTCGTATAATACCCAAATTCTCAAAAGTCAGCTTGTAATTACTCAGATGTTTTAAAAAGAAACTGAAATGTATTAAATTTAAAAGTCAAGACCTTTTATTGATTGAAGCCCTAATTTATGGTCTTTCCCAATTTTTATCTTGTCCGCTAGTCTGCTAATATCTCCCAAAAGCAACGAAAATTCAATTTTTTTTATAAATACAAAGAGAACTCAATTCTCCTTCATAGCAGCAAGTTCAAAGTTCAAATTGCAAGTTAGTCATCCTTTTTGTTCCTCCATATAGAAAACTTTATTCTTTTCGACTCAAGTTACTTGTGCTTATGAGTAGCGTATAATAGATTGTTTTGACTAGTTTTTATGGGGATGGAGCACATATATATATATATATATATATATATATATATATATATATATTTCACATATTTATAGTTTTCTTCAACTTTTATGCTTTACTGTAATATATTATTTTATAAAATATTAAAAATTAAATACTCATGGAGCTTACGCTCCGTGCCTCGGGGCTTACGCCTCGCTAAGGCATATGTAAAACGCCCACGCCTTTTAACACACTGACATAATCCTAGCCTAAAGCTATATATGTCCTTTTTTAAATTGAGATCAGAAGAATCACCGGTGTAAATGAAAAAGCAAGACATAATTGAACTTACTATCTGGTATCTCGACTTTTAAGCCACTCTGGAATTGGCCCAACAAAAGCATTGCCGGTCAGAAACCTAGCAAGCAGCAAATATTTGATTTAACTAGGAGATCACAAATTTATAACGCAATATATGCACTACATGTTCAAGAATATGATAAGAAATTATCAAACTAGAAATCGCTTCTAGAATAGCCATCTGTCAGCTACCCACGAAAATGGAAAGTGATTTCCAACCAAAATGAAGATTAATTTTTGTGTGCAGCTCATGGAAGAATATTACTGAGCTATAAACAAACCATCTAACATCAAAATCTCAAAACTTTGTGGGGTAAAAAAAGATACTTCATGTAAAGGCATTTGAATTTGAACTCTTGGCATCCCTGCCATCTAAGACTGTTTTGTCATTGAGGCTATTTTCTGCTTTTCTTCAAAGAAAGAAAATGGCATCGGCATTCGGAGAGGGTACAGAAGCCTGATGGATGGACCATCAACACTCACATAGTAAGACCAGTATAATGAAATAGGGATGCAAAAGAAACATTTCTACATGTAGTTATAGATATCTTCGTGTCATTCTGACTTACATGGCCTCCAAGTTAGTCAGGCTTTCGATATATTCAATCCCTCCTTCAAGCTTGTTAAAACTCAGATCTCTACAATAACAAATAAACAGAATCAAACCCAAAAGAATGCTCAATCCCATATGGCTGAACAAACTATAGCACAATTCTTAAAAGCTTAATGAAGGTCAGATAAAGGATAGAGAAAATGGATAGTTCAGACGACAGGTTTTGCAGAGAACTGTATCATCTCCTTATTTTACCTTCTTTCTCTTTATCATTTTATTTCAAAGAAAGCGAGGTATGTTGTTTGCATTTGAAGATTCAACAACCCTCAGTCCTCTCCTATTCAAAAAGAGAAGAGGCTTGTAGAAGGAAAAGAAGAAAACAAGAAAGCCCTGAAGGGAATCAGACATGCACAAATATCATGCTTTGGGTGGATTATCCACAGCTTGAATAACAGGAAAAGGAGAAAAAAGAGATCATTAAGGACAACATTTAAAATAAATTCAAAAATACATTGAAAGTAGTGGAATTACAAAAAGCGTAATTCGCTCATATCAGCTACAAAATCAGGAATCTTCCCGTCTATATTACAGCTTCTCAAAACCCTGCAGTCAAAACTTAGTTTCAGAAAAATGACATTCCTTGATAAAGGATGTGGTGGAAACTCCACTCATAGTTCCCAAATTAATAGGTACTTACAATTTAGTCATGCCTGTCATGTTTCTAAGTGGTGGAAATTCTGAAGCACCTCCCTTCAGGTCACTGATTCTTCTGTATATGCATCATTTGAGTGTTAATTATCTAGGTTTCTACTTAGCCTAATCATAAGAACATTGGAAAAAGCAAAATAAAGTTTTCAGAAAAATGGCGTAAACTTACAGTTCAGTCAAACTGGTCAAATTAGAAATACTTGGTGGAATTGGTCCTTCAAATCCAGAACCTTGAATCTCTCTGTTAAAAGAGCATATACCACAAATAAATTTCACTGGATTTTTCTAACTTGTACAAAAATTTACAAATGAAAATACTCACAACATCTGGAGATTTTTCCAACTCTCAAAATTGGGCAGTTTCCCAACAAAGCTGTTACTGCTCATCCTACTGTATTGATGGCAAAAGGGCAATGCAGGAATTCAACTTAACATATGTGGAAGAAGAATTAGAAATCTCATCCTAGATGTACATTCAAATGCACTCACAGTTCAATCAATTTCGTCAGCTTATTCAGTTCCACTGGCCACTCTCCTGTGAAATTATTAGCACCGAGAATGCTGCACAAATCAAAGTTCATAAAATTTAGAACGAAATCCAGCTCACACTTGATCTGCTCTTTGTAGAAGCACACTATATTTTAAGACCAATCACTCCGTCATTTAAAGTGATGAAGTTACTGGGAGAGATGTCCTTCCTAAGCATGGATGAAGTAAATTGACTTACAGATTCTGTAAATTGACCAGATTCCCTACTTCTGCTGGAAGCGATCCGTTAAATAAATTTGTTTCCAAACTCCTGAAAAATTATGATGACTTCAGGAAATTTCAAGTATTCTTGTACAGTCGGTCCATCTGAGAAAAGTAGACGTAGGGAACTTACATAATCGTAAGTGAGGTCATATTTCCTATGTACTCTGGTATTGGCCCAGATAACCGATTATTAGAAATAACCCTGGAAATTAAACATCCAATTCATGAGAGTACGGAATCAAAGGTATATATACATTTTAATGCCTAATTAATAAATTGCCTCACATGACTTCCAACTTGGTAGACACCCATTCAGGGGGGATTGTACCACTTAAGTAGTTGCGGTTGAAATCACTGCAAAAAAGGTAAAACCATAATGATTTTAAAAATAAGTAAATTTCAAACTGGTTTTCTAACAATTATTCTGGATGCTCTCAGTACATTTTCTTCAGATATGGTAACTTCGCCAGAGATGCAGGGAGGACACCTGCAAGATCCTGTCCTTTGAGAAATCTGTTGACAATTAGAGCAGCCACCGTCAGATTACCAGATTAGAAATAAGCCTGTCTGGTTTAGATAAACTCAATCAGTTTCATAATGCAATGAAGTGACTATCAGATAAATCCTTAAAGAAATATTCATGTTCATCAATGTGATATTTGAATATTTAGATCAAACACATGGTTTCTAACAATAAACCTAATACCATTTTATTACAAACATGATTACCAATAGGACCACCATTTAACAAATTTTATGTAATCGACATATCAACCAGATCAGTAGAAGTATCCAAACTATTAAGGCCCTCAATTTCCTTTTCCCTGACTTATGATCTTTGGAGGAGGCAATCTTGAGGATTTTCTTTAATTAATCTGGATAATAAAAACAATGCATAAGCGTAGAAATTAGTGTTTGTTTATAAAATTGTCTCGTTATTTCAACTTCAAACTTGAAACATGGAATTTGGAAGTTTGAAAAACAGGTTTTAGGAATTCTCAAGTTTTTTAAGTTTACACTCACAAAACTTCAATTGTGTTTTGATGTCCAAAGCAACCTGCAACTTCCAAATATCCTTTTTCAACTTAACTTCAAATACATTTTTTTTTTCAAAAATCAACCAACTCGTGTTCAAATTCCTTTCACCAATTAACCATGAAAAACAGTATTAACAAAAAGAATATATCTTTTTAGAAAAAGAAAAACAAGAAGAGTGGAAAATGGAAACCTACATGCTTTGTACATGGCAAAGACCATCCGGGGAAGTGCAATTGCAGAGAAGGGTATTGTTATACAGAGGCATATCATTCCTTTTCGGTGTGCTCCAATTTGAGTTCCCATCACAAGGGTTTTGCTTAAAATCCCAGTCCTTTTTCCCCAATTGAGTAGCTATTTCTTTAAGAGCTTCCACTGCAATCAAAATAATTGGTATCAACCTTTAATTTTTAACATACATTACTTTAAAAAGAAAAAGTTAAGAGTCTATTTACCTTCATCTTTAGGAAGCTGACCACTTTGTGCTTCGATATTGCCTGCAGTAAAACAAAATACTAGCGTATAGAAGATGAGAAATAAATTAGAGGATCTTAGCATGGTCTCTTAGACTTGAAGAACATGAGAAGATTTTTTTTCTGAGAGAAAATGAAGGTGCTCTGAAAAGTAAAAATGTAAAAAATTGCAGGCGTTTGGTTATAAGTGAAGAAGACAAGTTGATGAATAAGATTTGGACATTGTGGCAATTATGAATAAGACCCAATTATTTGTTTGTTTGTTACGTAATAGTTTTGTTCTGTGACGAAAACACCTTGGACCACACATGTTGTCTACATTTGTTGCATGAGTATGGGTCGCCATTTCAGAAAGGGGAATTTAAAAAGGGAAAAATGCAATTTCCTTATAGATAAAGTTACTTTAAATAATAAGGTTTCACATGGAGGAAATTGGGAAGTACAGTACAGCTTATTTAAAATTAATTAGAGGTTTTAGCACTAGTGGTTGATTAAGTTTTAGCTTTGCTCTCTTGTCGTTTTCTTAGTTCTATATTAGGAAATCAGGGCTCTTTTATTTCAATTTTGACAGAATCTAACAAATTTAATTAAAATGTAGATATTATAAATTTATAATTCCTCATATCAATTGGAAATGAGTTTCTAAACATTTTTACATTGGTTTTGAGCTACTCAAACCAGTTTTGTCTAAGCTTTTGGTTTGATGCTAAAATTGTTTCTTACGATATCAAAGTCTGAAAAAAAAGAATTATGTTTGAAATTAATAGATACATAGAAGACCTTTGACTTTCTTTTAGGTTTTACACACCTTAAGAGAAGATATTTAAATATTTTAATCATAAGAGTATCTGGAAGCAGTAGAGAGAGATATTTTAAATAATTTTTTATTTTTATGAAACATCAAATTTACGGCTAATATTTGAAATGAAAGATAGTAATCTTTCTAAACGTTTAACCTATTGGATTACTGTTCCACTTATTATTACCAAGTCATAAATGTCTAAAGAAGTCGTTCTAAAACAGAAAGGTTCACGTGGGAAACATAAGAATAGGAGTATATCTCTGTGAATTGCTATACAAACTATTGTCAGCAAACCAATCTGGAAAGTGTTCCATTTGATCTACACAAGGTGTTTCACATTGTTGAATTGCCGTTGTCTTTGAATAGACTTTTTCCCCAATATCTCAAAGCAATATTTCACTAAAATAAACATGCAGCTGGGACCTATTTTTACATCTTTATAATATTAAAACTTAGTTAATTAATTGTTGACATTTAAATAAAATAAAAACAGTGGGATAATTTACCAACCGAGAGGATCGTGTCTATTCATCTTTATAATCAACTTGATATATTTCATCTCTCCTTCTTCTTACTTTTTCAGTTGTTGTCTGTTTTTGATTTTATGAGTCACTTGATTTGAATGTCTTTCTATGAATTTTTCAGACTACTCTTAATATATATTAAATGACGGAACGTGTCCGGTCTTTACACTACTTCTTACATTTATAAATATTATTTTCAAATGATTCATTTCTCTAGCTACGCTCAGTTTCACCGAAAGACAATATTCATGAATAGATGAAGTAAAAAATACTTTGGTACGAAGGATTAACATTTTTAATCAACAGATTAGCGTGACTAATTTGCAAGAAATCACACACTTTAATTGGTTGATTCTATTTTAAATAAAATTTAGATATTAAAAAACTATTTAAGACGACGAATTAATAACCTACTCATGTTTCCAGCTAACTTCACAATATATTACTTTTATAAGTTTATAGCAGAAGAGATAATATCAAAAGGCTATGAATACATGTATACTTAACATATAAAACGCAAAGACATGAAGTAGATTTTTTTTCTTATTAAAATAAAGAATTGAATTTATTTTCCCACAAGTACACAGTTATTATGAAAACTTTTAAGTATAATTTTGTCATTTCTTTGGAGTTCTTTTTTGAGAGAGGAAAAAAAAGAAAGAAAGAAGATGAGGTAAGGCCTAAGTTAGTAAATAGTGGAGTAGTAACGATTAAGAGATCTATCATTAAACACATACACGTAAATTAAAGTGCAATTTGAATTGAGACTTTTTGACCATCAGACTATTCCTGTGTTGAATGTAGAACATGTCATGAAGTATGGTTTCAGTTACAGTTTGTGCCTACATCCTCATAATTTTGTTTGCTTAAGTTAACCCAAGTTGCTCAGATCCAAGAGAAAAAAACAAGTTGCCTTGGGCCACATGGATGAAAGCAATAATCGTCATATAAAAGTTACTTTTCAATCCGACAATTTTCTTACTGTGATTATCGTTTAATATAATTGTAAAAGGTTGCAGCAATCATTGATAAAAGCAATTCAAAAGTATTATAAATACTGGGTAAACATTAGTAACATGGGATTAAAAATAAGTAACCAAACACTGAATGTATTAAATACTTTTCAATTTTTAAGGCTTTCTGCTACTTTTTTGCATTTTTTGTGTTGGTTGACTAATAAGATTGGAGACAAATCCGGTCTTTGGTCTCATTTTTTTTCCTTTCAAAAAGACTATTTGTATGCCTTGCAAGTGGCCTGGACTTGCAATCGAAGGAAATATACCAAAAGGCACAAAAAATAAACTAATTTCATTTTATATGAAAACTTGAAACTCATAAGTGTGTTTGGTATGATAGAAGTTATTTTTCATAAAATATTTTCTGAAAAACTGAATTATTTTTTTAAGAATATTTTTTTGAAAAACATTTTCCAATGTTTTATTGGAGGAGGGAAATCCTTTTTTTCTGAAGAAATATTTATTAAATAGTATAACAACATTAACAAAATTTTTTGAGTAATAAGAATTGATAATAATATCTAAATGTTGATCAAAATAATGATATAAAGGTAAAATTTGAGATAATTTTGAAGGAAAATAATTTTACGCGAGAAAGTAAGGAAAGTCATTTTCTCTTTTGGTGGTGAATGTTTTCCTTATAAAATATTCTAGCATCAAACACCAGAAATCACTTGTTTTCTAAAAATTATTTTTGCGAATAATTTATTTTTTCTGTCATACTATCTATTAGAACGTGACATGCTTAACTTCATTAGAAAGTAATGCTAGCAGCCTAGCACTTAAAGACGATATAGGTCGAGCCAGTCCAAACGTCAGTATCCTGGCAACAGAAGATTAATTATTCCCAGAGTGACATTTTTACTTTCTAACACATTGCAATGTTATACAGAGGCATGTCATCCTTTCTAACACATTATTGTTACTTGTCTGTTTTTTATCTTATGAGTCACTTGATTTGAATATCTGATTATGACTTTTTACGACTACTTTTTAATATTATATTAAATGGTTGAATGTGTCCTATTTTTACACTAGCTCTTAAATTTATAGATATTATTTTCAAATGATTCATCTGTTTAGCTACACTCAATTTCATCGAAAGATCAGATTCATGAATATGAAGTAAAAAATGCTTTAGGATGGTGGAATAACTTTTTTAATCAACAGATTAGCGTGACTAATTTGCAAGAAATCACACTTTAATTAGCTGATTGTTTTAAATAAAATTTAAATATTAAAAAAATTATTTGAGACAAATGAACTGATCATCTACTCATGTTTATATCTAACTTAAAAATTTTATTACTTTTATAAGTTTATAGCAGAAGAGATAATATCAAAAGGTTATGAATGCATGTATACTTGGCATGAAAAACGCAAAGACATGAATTAGACTTCTTTTCTTATTAAAATAAGGGATAATACATAGGAACCCTCTTGAACTATGGGCTTATTTTTCAATGACACCGGAACTTTGCGGGGGTCCTAGTATCCCCTTCAACATTTACAACTTTAATTATTAGACCCTTTTCAGCTTTTTTGGCGTCTGATCCCAAGAAAGTCACAGCGCGTGTATTGCACTCATAATTAAAATATATTTTATATTTTTAGTCAGCTAAAAGTTCTAAACATTAAAAGAAATATCAACCTTTTTTTACACCGGTTAAAAGAACCCCTATCCTATTCACTCTACTTCTTACGGCCGATAGAGACCCCATTTATTCTCTCTTTTTTCAATCCTAAAATTACCCATGATTTCGTTCCTATTTCTGTTTATCTAAACAGTTTGAATCAAAAAATCGATCTGTATGAGTGAGTACATACACTTGTCTCAAGATTGGTGAAAAAGTTCAAAGCTGGAGCCGTAAGATCGAGGTGAAGTGAAGACTTAAAGGTTAGGATTTTTGTTACCTTCTGTATGCTAGAGTTAAAAAATAGTGTTTATTCAACTATTATAAGTCCGTTTTTATCAACTGAAAGTGTTTTAATTAGATTGACTCAGTTATCGATCAATTAGGGCTTTCGGTCAATTAAGGCTAATCTTGAAATATGTCGTTTATGCTATTTCAGGTTTTATTAAAATGTCATTTACTCTTGTAACATTGAGATGGTGGTATGAGGAGAAAGTTGAGTTTGGTCATCCACCAAAATATGTAGGTAGGGTTATAACTGAATATTTGGATATTGATATTGATCGAATGTCGTATTTTGAGTTAAGAGACTATCTTAGGGAACTCGGATATACAAAAATTCTCTCTATTTTTGTTAGGTCACATGTCAATGGTAACTTGGTTGAAATGAAGAGTGATAAGGATACTATGATCATTTGCTCTCTGTTAAAAAATGAAAATATTGTCGATCTTTTTGTGGGTCACGAGGTGAATAAAACATGCGAAGTCACTAATGTCACTCATGTGAGGGATAATGGTATGTCTTCTAACGGTGGTACTGGATTAGGTAAGGAATCTGCTTTTTTTAAAGAGGTGGCAACTAGTGATGGTATATGTGAGACAACTGATGAGTATTTATCCCTTTGTTGAGCCACTTTTCTCTGCTGCTGAGCCTTATAATCCTGCTAATGAGCCTTAAATAAATCAGTTTGCAATTGGAGCGGATAAAGATGGTACTGAAACTAGCTCAGACTCTGAGCTTGAGGATTTGTTTGAGAAAGGTGATAAAGACTATAATAGTGATATTCATGAAGAGTATAGGAGCTTTAGGGAAGTGAAGAGGACTTTCCAGAGGTCAAGAAAGAGAAAAAGGACTTCTAATGTTGATCAGGTTCCTACCGGTGAAAATGGAGTAGATATAGGATATGATAAGACCACTGCAGGTAATAAAAATAGCATAGATTGTAAGGTTGGAGGAGATGAGCCTTACTATCTTAGTGATGTAGCAGCTAGCTTTGAAACAGATGATGAAAATGATGAAGAGGTTGAACAAGTGGTAAGTAAGCCTTCTAGAAAGAACAATGTAAATAGAGTTGTTTTTTAATCCTTCTTGTGAGAAGATTGTGCAGGAAACATGGCTTGTTTTTAAAAATGTGAGAAAGTTTAGGGAAGCAGTGATTAAGTATGCCATTCAAGAAAAAATTCAAATTGAAAAATATGTGAATGAACCTAATATTAAAGTAAAGAGTTCTCATGATGGTTGTCCAAGGCTACTATTTGCTTGCCTTGACACAAAGACAACAGATATTATGGTAAAAAATTATCATTCATTCCACAAGTATGTGACTACAAATTATAATTATTTATGCAATTCGAAGTATCTATCCAAACAGTATAAGCATAGGATCAGTGAGCAACCAAACATAAGGATAATTAATTTTAAAAAAATAATTAGAAAGAAATTGGATGTCCATGTTGGAAAAACTACAGTAAAGAGAGACATGACTAAAATTATGAAGGAAATTATGGGAGATCATGTTGTTAAATTTGCTAGAATTTTACTATAGGGATAACATATTGAACACCAATCCAAGAACTACTTGTGTTGTTAAGGTTGGAGAAGACCTTGAAATTGGTAAGAAGATATTTGAAGGCTTTTATGTATGCTTTGGTGCATTGAAAAAGTTTTTCTTTAGAGGTCGCAGAAGATGTATTGGTTTGGATGGTTGTTTTCTCAGAGGAGTGTGTAAAGGTCAATTATTGGTAGCAGTTTGCAAGGATTGCAATAACCAAATGATGCCATTGCTTCGGCAGTTATGGAGAATGAAAATAAAAACACTTGGACATGGTTTCTAGAGTTGTTGAAGAATGATCTTAATTTGGGAGGGACATGCTCTCACATTAATTAGTGACATGCAAAAGGTATGTTCCTATTTTATTACTAATTATGAATTTTATCATTATTCTACGAATTATACTAACTATTCATTTTATTTTGTCACATTAATTCTGTTTTGTTTTATTTTTGAAGGGTTTGATTATTGCTGTTGAAAACCTATTGCCATATGCTAAACACAGAATGCATGCAAGACACATTCTTGCTAATTGGTCAAAAAAATGGAGGGGTTTTGAGAGAATAAACCTATTTTAGAGGTGTGCAAAGTCCACATTTGAATCAGAAGTAAAGGAGAATTTGGACTCTCTTACAAAGCTAGGGAAGAGCATTGTTGAAGATCTGTTATGGTATAATAAAGAGAGATGGTGCAGGGTCTACTTCAGGGAATTTAACAACTGTGATGTGGTTGATAATAATATAACTGAGAGTTTTAATGCATGGGTATTGAGAACAAGACATAAAACTATCATTTCAATGCTTGAGGAGATTAGAGTGAAAATGATGTAGAGGATTGGACAACTAAGAGAGTTCTCAAACACATGAATCACTGATATTTCTCCCATGGCTTTGAGAAATATACAGGAGAACATTGACAAGTCAATGAGGTGTCTCATTGTATGGAATGGTGATTCAGGTTGTGAAGTAAGGGAAGGAACTTATCAGCACAAAGTGGACTTGGTGAGGAGGAATAATTCTTGTAGGTCTTGGCAGCTTAGAGGAATACTTTGTGCCCATGCTGTTACTACCCTGCACTTCAAAAACTTGAATCAATTCAATATGAGTCCAACTGGTATAACAAGGATACATATCTGGAGACATATTCTGCCTTTATTCAGCCAATGAATAATATGAAGATGTAGCCAACATCCAATAATCCTACAGTTAAAGGAAGGAGGCTCATGAAAGCAAGAAAACTGGAAAGATTAGCAAGACTGGTGCAGTAATGACTTGTAGTAATTGTCATTCAAAGGGTCACAACAAAAGAGGATGTCCAACAGCTAGAGTTGAGAATGTTGCTTTAAGGCAAATTGCAGCAACTTCTAAAACAGTTGCACCAACTAGAGCTCCTTCTACACAAGTAAATCTTATTCGATCTATTATTTTTCTTAATATTAGTATAATAAACTAATCCTTCATATAATTAATCAGTCTGCAAAAGGTAGAGGAAGATCAAAAGGAAGTGTGATGCAACAAACTAACCAAGAGGGTGAAGGCACTCGTAGTGGACTTGCAGGAGTTGGCTTGTTCCAAGCCGATAGTAGGTCAAAGTTCAACTGAGTTTAGGTAAATCCTGGTTAGGCGGGGTAAACCTCAATACTGAGTCTAGGTGAATCTCATGCGGTGGGAAAAACCTCAGCGAGGACGCTGAGTCCATAAGAGGGGGTGTATGTAACATCCCAGACTTTAGACAGAGTCCCACATTGGCAATACACAAGAGGGATTCTAGATATATAAGTTAACAATCCTTAGACCTTAGTAACGCTTTTTAAACCCGTGAGGGCCTAGGCCCAAAGCGGACAATATCACGAGCGAGTTGGGCTGTCATAGTTGATATCATAAGTAATTTAAGTTGTAATAGTACATTATTTTTGACAGCTATATTATGTTATTTTTGTTGCAGCAACTTGTAAGTTATTTGAATTAAATGTTGCTGGTGCTAGGCAACATGAAAATAATATTGTCCAATATTAATTTGATTATGAAATGGATCTATTTTGGTACTCACTTTTTGTTGTTTAATATTCCATTACCATTATGCTAAATGATTGAAGCAAATGCCCAGAATACATCAACAAAAACTAACTTTCATTGCCAGCAATTTCTAAGTTGCAAATTACATCAACAAGAAGAACAAAAATAGCTAACAACAGCTATGGCAATGCCAAATGACTGCATTAGCACAGGACATCTTTTATTTGAATATTGTGTCACGGTCCAAAACTCAGCCTGTCATGATGGCGCCTAACGGGTACAAGGCAAGCCGACACTTCAAAATACTTCTATATTTTTAAATAAAAAATAAGAATAACACCGGTTTTAATCAACAAAATTCTAAAAAAATGGATAAAAAGTCAAAACCAATACAGAAATTTCCAACATCGGGGGTGTTACTGAATACATGAGCGTCTAAACATCACAAATACGGTAGTACTGTCTATAATAGTCTGAAACTAAATACATAATATGGAAAAATAGGAAAGGAGAGACAAGGTCTGCGAAGCGTCGGGCAGCTACCTTGAAACCTCCCAAAAGATCAACTGCACGAAGGATTCAACGCCCACCGTGTCTGAAAACACTTGGATCTGCACACGAAGTGCAAGGTGTAGCGTGAGTACAACCAACTCAATAAGCAGCAAGACTAAATAAAGGACTCAAAGTAAGTGACGAGCTTCACAGTTATAGTTTAGTTACAGTAATTTCAACATAGGAAGGTAGGCATGCTTTCAAGTTCGACAATTTAGGCCATAATAGTTAATCCATGTCAAGTTCAAGTGAAACAGAGTATAATATCTTTCAGAATTACAAGACGATGATATATGACAGCTGAAGTGCAACCGAAATGAAAGTCAAATGATGAAACTGGAAGCATGGAATCCAGCATTCAAGCCTAATGAAGATACACAAATTGTTCCTATATGGATAGTCATCCCTGAACTGCCATGACATCTCTATTATATGGAAATATTGACTCCACTATTATCACCTATTGGTAAAGCTCTGTTCTTGGACCTTGCTTCATTTCAAAAAATCAGAGGTAGTGTTGCAAAGATCAAAATGCAGGTTGATCTCACCAAAGATTTACCTACTCATGTCTGGCTTGGATATGACGAGGATGTCAATGTAGAAGATCAATGGCTCCAGATCCAATATGATAATCTCCCTAAGTATTGCACCTACTATAGACACCAGGGTCATTCACTTCAAGCCTGTCAAGTCAAGCTAAAAGAGGAGGAAAATCAAAGAAGAAAGGAAGAAACATCAGCTGCAGAGAAAGAACCACAGATCACAACCTCAAGTCACACCAAAGACAATCAGTTTAGGGGTAATCAAAAGACCAGACACCAACACCACAATGCAAATGAGATAGCAAAGGAGCAGTTTATTAACCAAAAAGCAGAGAAACACCAAAAGAGCAAAGAACACCAAATTTCGGGAGATACACCATCACAAGATGAATAGCAAACACAGAAAAAGAAGCATTTCAAAGGTAACTCCCAAGCCAGCAAGAAGCAGCAGCAGATGTACATACCAAAGCAAGCTGTGACACAGCCTGTTGCTGTTGCATCCACACATGAAACCAGCAGAACTACAGAGTCAGGTATACCCTCTACATCCCAACAGGTAGCCCCAGAAATATTGAATTCTATTCATAATTCTGGAGGCACCAACACTGTATCCCATTCCCATGACCCCCCTTTTATACCTGTTGTTCATGAAGTTAATGGAGGAATGGAGAAATGTCAGGAGAAAACTAGTTTTTTATAGGATGGGGTACCTATTGGGGTTGGGATTCCTCGTGTTTTGCATGAGTGTGCTAGAGCACAATTTATTGACCATAGGATGTCCCCCCTCAATGCCCCTGCACCAGCTATTATAGAGCCCTATACAGGTGCTACAACGGGAGAAGAGACTTGTGATATAATCAGCTCAGATGAATACCAAATTGATCCGCAGGAAGATGCTATAAGGAGACTCCTAAAAGGGAAAGCCCCTGTAGTGTCTGATTTCAGCATACAATCCCCTAAATCCAAAAGTAAGCCAAGCCAGAAGAAGAGAAAAGCCATGAGAAGATAGTCTGCAGGAATCTCTATCAATGAACCTACAACAGATCAGCACCTTCAGCAATCTACTATTCCATACCAAAGCCCAGCTGCCAATTTGAAATGGAACCCTGATGTTGATACTGCCAACAAATCGCAGACATATAGAGACCCTGTGCCAGACCCCTCCCTTTCATAACCTCTGCTACATGCCAATGAGCAAGACAGGCAGGAGGAACTGAATAAATACACTGCCCTAGTACCTGCTCCACTAGAAGAGTGTTCTCTAAAATATTCCTCACAACATGATGCATATAGACCTATTCTCTCAGAGGGAGATGAGTGGAGGCTTTGAGGAAGAAGCTGGACGCAGTGATGCCACAGAAGAAGACCAACATTGTGATCTCCTTGCAGCAGCCATTAATGGGGAACATTATCAAAATGCTATCATTCAGAACCAGGGGTTATCTCCTAGAACATATAACCCATCACCAAGGATCACAAGAAACATGGCTGCTAGAAAAAGCACTGTCTCACCAAACTCCAACCCCCCCCCCCTCTATGTTTTAGTGATCAGTACACTTATATGGAACGTCAGAGGTATTAGAACCTCTGGAGCCATTGAGAGACTCAAAACATTAAAACAAATCCATAATCTCTCCCTTATAGCTATTCTAGAACCATTCCTAGACTCTTCACATATCACCTAATACCAAAACCAACTATCTATGAACCATGTAGCTTCCAACATCAATGACAAGATATGGATTTTCTGGGATAAGGACTTTTCTGGTACTATCACAGATCAAGATGAACAGCAAGTCATAATTGAATTAAAGCATGCTGAAACTCTTGAAATCTTCCATCTCACAGTCATATATGCTATTGCAAACCTCCTTTGAGGAGACCACTATGGGACAAGCAAAGGAACAAATCATATAACTCTAGTGTACCATGGTGTGCCATTGGAGATTTCAATGTGATTGCATCAATTGAAGAAAAGATAGGGGATATTCCATACCAACTCAACAAGCCTGGAGTTTCTGAGCATGATTGAGGACTGTGGACTCACTGACCTTGGATGCTATGGACCTAGATACACTTGGTCTAATGGCAGAGGCCCTTGTTCAATTGTCTGGAAAAGACTGGATAGGGAATTGGCCAATGACAACTGGCTTGCTGCACACCCTGCTACTACCATTACACATCTAGCATCTACAGGATCAGATCATTGCCCTCTTCTCATGGAAATCAATGTCAGATAGGATAATGCCACTAAGTATTTTAAATTCCTGAACTGCTAGACAGAAAATGCAACCTTCCTGCCACTGGTACAAGAAGTCTTGAATACACCAGTCACTGAAAATGCAATATGGATTTTCCATCAAAAAACAAAAACACTTTGCAAAGAATTATCCAAATGGTCCAGACAAGAATATGGGGATATTTTTCAGAAAGTCAAAGAATTTGAGAGAAAGTCAGAAAAGCAGAAGAGACCTGGGCACAGTCCAACAAAGAATCAGATAGAACAATTGCCCATGAACTCAATGCTCAATATGTCAAACATTTGAAGATTGAAGAGGCTATCTTGAAGCAAAAAACAAAACTACAATGGTTCAAGGATGGAGATGCCAGCACCAGATACTTTCATAGTCTGATTAGAGGCAGAAGAAGAAAGTTGTATATCCATAAAATCAAAAATGAAGATAATGACTGGATATATGGTGATGAAGCAATAGGTGAAGCTACCTGTGACCATTTCCACAACTTGTTCACTGATCCTGGGGGAGTCATCAGGGAAGATCTCCTATCTTACATCCCTACACTGGTTACATAAGGAGATAATCATCAACTCAACAAAAATCCTACAATGGAGGAGCTCAAAGACATTGTTTTCTCAATGAACCCATCCAGTGCTGCAGGTCTAGATGGCCTCAATGGAAAATTCTTTCAGCATTGTTGGGATATCATCTAGTTTGATCTCTTCAATGTGGTGAAGGCATTCTTTTATGGTCAATCAATGCCTAGGTACATGACACGAGCATGCTTGGTGCTGATACCTAAAGTGGAATTCCCTAACACTTTGTCAGAATTTAGACCTATAAGTTTGAGCAATTTCATCAATAAGATTATCTCAAGATTATTTCCAAAAGAATTGCACCTATTCTCCCCAAGATCATCTCCCCAAATCAGACTGGCTTTATCAAAAGCAGAAGTATTTCTGAGAATATTTTGCTTGCACAAGAGATTGTCCAGGGAATCAAGAAGCCAAACATAGGTGCTAATGTAGTGATCAAATTGGATATGGCAAAGGCTTATGACAGAGTATCTTGGTCCTTTACATGTATAATGATGAGAAGAATGGGTTTTAGTGAAAGAATCATTGAAATGGTATGGAGAACGATGTCCAACAACTGGTACTCTATCATAGTCAATGGCACAAGATTTGGCTTCTTTCATTCCATTAGAGGTCTAAAACAAGGGGACCCTCTGGCACCCTCACTCTTCATTTTGGGAGTTGAATTACTGTCTAGGATGCTCAACAATTTCACACATGATCAGTTCTTCAACGGCTTTTATATAGAAAAGAGAGGACCTCAAATCACACATCTGAGCTTTGCAGATGATGTGATCATTTTTACCTCAAGCTGCAGAACTTCTTTAAAGAAGATCATGAAGGACCTTCAAGATTATGAGCAGACATCTGGGCAGCAGATCAACAAAAGCAAAAGTCATTTTATGACTGCCCCCTCTACTTTCCAATATACTACCAGGAGAATTCAGCAGGTCATAGGTTTTACCAAAAAGGAATCCCCTCTAACCTACTTAGGTTACCCCCTATACACTGGCAGGAAAAGAATTATGCACTTCAATGGTATCATCTCTAAAGCGGTAAGTAGGATAAGAGGTTGGCATGGCCGGTTATTATCTTATGGGGGTAGATTGACCTTAATCAAGCATGTCCTGCAATTACTCCCTATCCACTTGTTATCAGTAGTCACACCCCCAAAAGTTGTCCTTAAATAGATAGAGAAACTGGCAGCTAACTTTTTCTGGGGAATGAACAAAGAAATGAACAAATACCATTGGGCTTCATGGCACACACTATCATATCCACTAGAAGAAGGGGGCATTGGACTGAGACCTATAGCAGAGATTTGTAAATCTATGGAATACAAACAATGGTGGGGATTCAGGACCAAACAGACACTATGGAGAAATTTCTTACTAGCCAAATACTGTAAGAGATCACACCGCAGATCAAAAAAATGGAGCTCTGGACAGTCACAGACATGGAGAAGAATGATGATCAACAAAGAAACTGCTGACCATCACATTCGATGGAGACTGCACTCAGGAAATTCCAGCTTCTGGTGGGATAATTGGCAAGGTATTGGGCACTTAGCTAATTTCAGACAAGGACAGGGCATGCCTGGCAACATCAAGGTCTCACAATATTAGACTGACGAACAATAGGATATCCAGAAACTCAGTCAAATAACATCTCAAATAGCTCCCATGTCCATAATCTCACACATTCTCCAAGTCAAAATCCATTATAACCCCCACATCAATGAAACACCAATATGGTAGCCTTCTGCTTCTGGGGAATTCTCCTGTGCATCAGCATGGACTGTGTTGAGAGAAAGAAGCCAAGTACTGCTCACAAATAAGATAATATGTCACCAGAAAATACCCTTCAAATGGTCCTTTTGCCTATGGAGAGCATTGAGAAACAAGCTGCCCACAAACGACAGAGTAGCTAGGTTTGGAGCTCCAAGTGTTAACAAGTGTGTATGTTGCACCAAAGCAGGGAATGAAACAGCAGAGCACATACTCAACTCAGGTCATTTTGCTCAAATCATCTGGAAGCACTTCAATGCACCGGTTGGGATTCAAAATCACAGACAGTCCCTAACAATGAAGCTAATGAACTGGTGGCTGCAAAAGAAAAGAGAACGAGGTGCAGAAATTGATCCTAGACACATTGCTAATCATTATATGCTGGAATTTGTGGAAGAACAGATGTGCAGCCAAATATGGGGGAAAATCATCATCAGTTACCAGAGCACTGTACTCAATCACATCTGATTTACTTCTACTGCTCAGAACATCTTATGCTAACATCAAATGGCCAGCCACATAGCGAGAAATGTACATGGCTATAGAGAGTTTACAGCATCACACAAATGTGCAGCAAGTAGTCTGGTTGAAGCCAACAGTTGGGTATGTCAAAATCAACTCAGATGGCAGTGCTCTAGGCAACCCAGAGAAAATAGGAGCAGGGGTCATCATTAGGGACCAGCAAGGTAATTTCATTCATGCTATTCCAAGTCCACTCGGAGAGGGAACTAATAATTTAGCAGAAACTCAAGCAGCACTCATTGGCATCAACTGGTGTATGCAAAATGGATACACCAAACTTCACCTGGAAATAGATTCTAAGCTGCTTACCCAATGGCTAACAGGACAGTCTAAGCCATCATGGACCTTAGATATGCTAATACAGGAAATCAAAAATTTGAGCCAACATTGTGAAGGCTTTAAGTGCACTCATGTCCTGAGAGAAGCCAATGATCCAGCTGATACCCTGTCCAAACTGAGCCATGATTCCAACTCTCTAAGACACTATAACAGCCAAAAGGACTTGCCTGCACACATAAGGGGCAGATGCACCTTGACAGTAAAGGCACCCCTGCATTTAGACATAAGAAGTCCAAAAGACTCAACTTTCCACCACACATGATGCTCCACAATGCACCTGGATGATTAACATGAACATATACTTGAGGGAAGAAACAGTAACTCAAGATATCAGAAAGTTAGCGTACAGTAACACCAGCAGAAGCAGTAAACTGTGCAGCAGACTGTTCTTCTTTCTGACTGCTCTGTTGCTGGAAATCCACTGTCCACCCAACCTAGTGCAAAATTCCCTATTTAAGATACCAGCACACAAGCCACAATCACTAAGCCAACAGGAACTCCCCCCCCCCAACATGTCTGCTGAGTTTTGTAGGTACAGGACACAGCACTGTCTCACTGCTGCAGCTACAAAGGCAGTCACTAAAATACATGGTGCTACAGCCTCTGCAACTGCAGCAACATCTTCTTCACAGCTTGTTTTTTTGCAGGGAAATAGACTTCTCCAGTGTATCAACAGCAGCAAAAGGCAACCAACACTTCAGCAGCAGACACAATTTTCAGAAGCAAAATAATGGCAAGCTACAGGAACAAAAAGGCAGATAGGTTGGAAGGGTCCAGGATCAACACAAGGCAACATTCAAATAGGCATTAGATAGCTAATGACAGCAGCAACTACAACAACAGCACCAATGACAGCTGCAGTAGTAGCAGCACCATCAGCAGCAACATCAGTAACAGAGGTAGCAGCAACAACAGGGATGCATACTCATCAATGCACTAGCAGCTACCATCCACAGAAATACAGGACAGTCAGCAGGAGCAGCACATAAAAACACAGAAAGATCTCAAAGAATGCAGTAGTCACCAACTCAAATGCAATCATCATTGCAGAATCAGACACCACTATCAGCAGAAGCCATCAGAGCAGGAAGCATATGAAGAATGTAGCAGCTCCAAGAGTACACTCATCAACACTAACAGCAGCAGCCATCACCAGAAGCCATCAATGCAGGGAGACATCAGGGCCATCACAATGCATCATCCTCACAAGCAACACACAAACAACACATAGTCTCACAGCATTAACAGCAGCAACAGTAGCAGCAAAAACAGCAGCAGCAGCAATAGTAGCAGCAAGAACATCAACAACAACAGCAAGATGGATAATCAATCAACAAGCCACAGATACATTCAGACAGCCAATTATCACATGCATCATCTCTACCAATCTCACAGAAGCAGCAAACTATCCAGAAGCAGTAGATCACACAGGATTAACACAATGCAGTCTTCTCACAAGTATAAGGCTGAAAACATACAACTTTACAGCAGCAGCAGCAGCATAGAACAACCATTCAGAAGCAGCAACAACAAATGTAAACACAACAACAACAGTAAAAAAAACAGCAGGAACAGCAGGAGCAGCAGCAGACACAGGCATTCAACACCTCAACAGAACCTGCAAGCAACAGAAACACAAGTGCAGCTCTTTCCCAAACACAGCAAAAACAGCAGTAGCAGCAATAACAGCTACATCAACATCAGTTGCAGAAGCAGCAGCAACAACAGTGACAACATCAGCAGCAATAACAGCAGCAAGGAAAAAATAAAATCACCACCCCACCAGAAATCACAATACATAGAAATAGAATATCTCCACAGCAGTAGTAGCAACAATCCTCAACTATGTTTCCTTTGTCAAAGCAAAGTTGAAGATTGTTACCTTCTGTTTTATGATACATCACATAAAAGATTCTCATTTTTTGCTAGAAATAGACCTTATCGTACAGAGAGGATACTATTTCAAATCACTTCTTTAGTAGATGTAGGAACATATGTACTCTTTTGTATAGTTGACCTAGATTCACTTCACAATGTTTTGTACATATGATTGTCTATCGATGTTATAAGACATACAATCATTACATCATCATAGGTCTAACCCATCACAGCTACCTAAGTATACTTGGTTGTCAAGTCTTAATGACCAAGAGTGTATATCTTTCATATTGGGAGGTAAAGTCTATGTCCCCTCCATCTCTGTATTTTATGTTATATATGTGAAAATTAACACTAGGCATACAGCCTAGTGAATTTGATTAAAAAAAAATGCATCCTCTCAGACCAACAGTCGCTCAGTCCTCCCATTCACTCCAACCTCACAATCACTCATTCCTCTTAATCTCTCAGCACTAGGCATTTGGCACTCGCACTCAGTAGGTAGCTGCACCCACTGGGGGTGTGTACAGACTCCGGAGGGGCTCCTTCAGCCTAAGCGCTATAACAAGCCAATCATGGCATAAATCAACGAAACATGTTGGGGCGTGCAACCCAATCTCATAAACATTCTCACAATCAAGCCCTCGATCTCACTCATTCATCAACCTCTCCAGTCTCTCGAGCTCTAAGGAATCATGAAAATCAGCCCAAATAGAAGTGATATAATGTATCAACAAGAAACAGTAGAGACTAAGATATGATATGCAAATAAAACTGTGACAGAGTACAAAACAATAATTTAGCAGATAATTCAACGTGTACACGACCTCTGTGAGTCCCTACATTTGCAGTTAAATTTCTCTAATACGTGGAGAATGTACGCATAACAACAGATTATTCAACTACACAGTTCCATGGAATTGGCCAACTCACAATTCCTATGGTCCACACCCATACATCCGTCACCTAGCATGCGCGTCACCTCAAAACCAAACACATGTCGTATAATATGGGGTTTCATACCCTTAGAACCAAATTTAGAACTGTACTTACCTTAATCTGAGCAAATCTCTACTCCAACACGCCTTTACCTCGTGAAACGGCTTTCGAATGCCTCGAATCTAGCCATAAACAATTCGATATAATCAACACGGGCTAAAGGAATCAATTCCAGAAGAAAATACTAAGTTATTAATCAAAAGTCAAAAATCGGCTCAAAAGCCGGCCCACGTCTCAAAATTTGATAAAAGTCACAAAACCCGAAAGCCCATTCATCCACGCATCCAATCATACTATAATTACGAAAATCTAACTCCAAATCATCACTCAAATCCCCAAATCAAACTCTCAAACCCAAATTCCACCTCAAATACAAACAAACTAGGTGAGAAATTCAATAGGGAAACAAGATTATTGAATAAAAAATGAGCACAAGGGACTTACCTCAAGAAACCCCTCGAAACCTCCTCTCAAAAATCGCCGAAACCTGAGCTTGAAATGTTTAAAATGAAGCAAAATCACGAACTCTCATTTTTAAATAATCTGCCCAACATTCTCGCTTTTGCGGCCACTTACCCGCTTCTGCAGGTGTCGCAGAAGCGACCACACTCCCGCCGTTGCGGCTTCCTCCGCTCCTATGGCCCTTGACTCTGCTTGCGGACTCGCTTCTGCGAGCCACCAAGCCGTTTCTGCGGACCCAGCTCCCATTTTCATTTTCGCTTCTATGATCCCACTGTCGCATCTGCGGTCACGCAGGTGTAGTAATTCCCTCACACCTGCGACCCCTACACATTCCCCTCCAAAAGCCACATCTACGCAACACAGCCCCCACATGCGAGCTCGCACCTGCGATCAAAGTCCCCATGTGCGGTTACATCAGCAGAGTCCCAGCTTCAGCAGTCTTTCAAACTCAAACTTTGATCCGAAAATCATCCGAAATCAACTCGAGGCCCCCGGGACCTAAACCAAACATACCAACAAGTCCTAAAACGCGATACGAACTTAGTCGAGCCCTCAAATCACCTTAAACAACATCAAAAACACGAATAGCACCCCAATTCAAGCCTATTGAAACTAAGGAATTCCAACTTCTACAAATGGCGCTGAAACATATCAAATCACGTCTTACGTTACGGACCTACTCCAACTTCCGGAATCGAAATCTGACCCCGATATCAAAAAGTCCACTCCCGGTCAAACTTTCCAAAAATCCAATTTTTTGCCATTTCAAGCCCAATTCCACTATGGACCTCCAAATCACAATCCAGACACACTCCTAAGTCCAAAATCACCCAACAGAGCTAATGGAACCATCAAAACTCTATTTCGGACTCGTTCACACATAAGTCAACATTTGGTCAACCATTTTAACTTAAGCTTCAACATTGAGACTAAGTATTTCATTTCATTCTGAAATCCCTCCGGACCTGAACCGACTATCACGGAAAGTCATATAACAGCTATAAAATATAAAATGAGCAGTAAATGGAGGAACAGGACTACAACTCACAAAATGACCGACCTGGTTGTTACATTCCCCCTTCTTACGTTCGTCCTTGAACGGGTCTAAAAAACGTACCTGGAGTCTCAAATAGGTATGGGTATCTGCTCTGCCTCTCCAGCTCAGTCTCCCAAATAGCCTCCTCAACTGGCTGACCTCTCCACTACACCTTCACTGAAGCTATGGTCTTTGACCTCAACTTTCGAACCTGTCAATCCAAAATGGCCACCAGCTCCACATCATAAGTCAAATCACCATCCAACTGAACCATGCTGAAATTTAAAACATGAGACGGATCGCCAACATACTTCCGGAGCATAGAAACATGAAACACTAGATGCACACTCGACAAACTAGGTGGCGAGGCAAGCTTTTAAGCCACCTCTTCAATCCTCTGAAGTACCTCAAACAACCTAATATACTAAGGGCTCAACTTGCCCTTCTTCCCAAACCTCTTAACACCCTTCATGGGCGAAATCTTGAGCGTTACCTTTTCCCCAGCAATGAAAGCAACATCACGAACCTTCTTGCCGGCATAACGCTTCTGTCTAAACTGCGCCGTGAGAAGCTGATCCTGAATCAATTTAACCTTGTCCAAAGCATCCTGAACGAAGTCAGTACCCAATAGCCTAGCCTAACCCAGCTCACACCAATCCACCGGAGATCTACACTTTCTCCCATACAAAGCCTCATACGGAGCCATCTGAATGCTCGACTAGTAACTGTTATTGTAGGCAAACTCCGCAAGCTGCAGAAACGGATCCGATGAACCTCCGAAATCGATGACACAAACGCGTAGCATGTCCTCCAGTATCTGAACAGTGCGTTTGAACTGTCCGTCCGTCCAAGGGTGAAATGTTATACTCAACTCAAACTGGTGCCCAACTCTTGCTGTACAGCTCTCCAAAACTGTGATATAAACTGCGTGCGCCGATCTGAAATGATGGATATCGGCACACCATGAAGGCAAACGATCTCGCAGATGTAAATCTCAGCCAACCACTCTGAAGAATAAGTAGTCCCAACTGGAATGAAGTGCGTGGACTTGGTCAGCCGATCCACAATCACCCAAATAGCATCGAACTTGCTCGAAGTCCGTCGGATCCCAACTACAAAGGCCATAGTGATCCGCTCCCATTTCCACTCTGGGATCTCTAGCCTCTGAAGCAATCCATCCGGTCTCTGATGCTCATATTTCACCTGCTGACAGTTTAGGCACCAAGCTACAAACCCCACTATATCCTTCTTCATCCTTCTCCACCAATAGTGCTGCCTCAAATCCTGGTACATCTTCGCGGCACCCGGATGAATGAAATACCGTGAACTGTGGGCCTTCTTAAGAATCGACTGTAGATAGACCATCAACATTACGCACACAAATCTGACCCTGCATCCTCAACACACCATCATCCCCAGTAGTAATATCTCTGGCATCACTGTGCTGAACCGTGTCCTTAAGGACAAGCAAATGGGGATCATCATACTGGCTCTCTCTGATGCGGTCATATAATGAAGATCGAGAAACCACACAAGCTAGAACCCGACTGGGCTCCGAGACATTCTAATCTCACGAACTGCTCACCGGCAGGAATGAATGTAAGGCTACCCATACCCACCGCCTTCCTACTCAAGGCATCGGCCACCACATTGGCCTTCCCCGGATGATACAAAATAGTAATATCATAGTCCTTTAGCAGCTCCAACCATCTTCGCTGCCTCAAATTTAGATCATTTGTTTGAACAGGTGCTAGAGACTCCGCTGATCTGTAAACAACTCACAAGACACACGGTAGAGATAATGCCTCCAAATCTTCAATGCATGAACAATTGCAGCCAACTCTAAACCATGAACAGGGTAGTTCTTCTCATGGGGCTTTAACTGACGCGAAGCATAAGCAATCACTCTATCTCCCTGCATCAATATGCACCCAATACCAATTTGAGAAGCATCATAATACACTATATAAGAACCAGAAGCTGAAGGTAGAGCTAGAACTAGAGTTGTGGTCAAGGCAGTCTTTGAGCTTCTAAAAGATCTCCTCACACTCATCCGACCACCTGAAAATAGCACCCTTTTGGGTCAATTTTGTCAAATGCGATGCAATAGACGAGAAACCCTCCACGAAGCGACGATAATAACCGACCAAGTCGAGAAAGCTCCGAATCTCCATAGCTGAGAACAATCTAGGCCAACTCTGAACCGCCTCTATCTTCTTTGGGTCCACCTGAATCCCCTCACTAGACACCACGTGTCCCAAGAACGCCACTAAACTAAGCCAAAACTCACATTTGGAGAACTTGGCATAAAGCTTCTCCTCCCTCAAACGCTACAACACAATCCTCAAATGTTGGGCATGCTCCTCCTGGCTACAAGAGTACACTAGGATGTCATCAATGAACACTATGACAAACAAGTCAAGATAAGGCTGAAATACAGTGTTCATCAGATGCATGAATGTTGCTGGGGCGTTTGTCAGCCCAAAAGACATCACAAGAAACTCATAATGACCATAACAGGTCCTGAATGTTGTCTTTAAAATATTCGAGTCCCGAATCTTTAACTGGTGATATCCAGACCTCAAACTAATCTTGGAGAATACCCTCGCTCCCTGAAGGTGGTCAAATAGATCAGCAATACGCAGCAAAGGATACTTGTTCTTGATTGTTACTTTGTTCAGCTGCTTATGCACATTCGCATAGTACCATCCTTCTTCTTCATAAACAGAACCGGTGCACCCCAAGAAGACATACTAAGCCTAATAAACCCCTTATCAAGAAGTTCTTGAAGATGCTCTTTCAATTCCTTTAACTCAGCTGGTGTCATGCGATAAAGTGGAATAGAAATGGGCTGAGTGTCTGGCACCAAGTCAAGATCCCTGTTGGGTGGCATGCCCGACAGGTCTGTAGGAAACACATCCGGAAAATCTTGCACCATCAGAACAGAATCAATAGTAGGAGTAGCAGCACCAACATCCCTCACAAAGGCCAAATAAGATAAACAACCCTTCCCAACCATCCGCTAGGCCTTCAAATATGAAATCACTCTGTTGGGAACATAGTCTAGAGAACCTCTCCACTCAATCCTTAGCAACCCCGGCATCGCCAACGTCACAGTCTTAGTGTGACAATCCAGAATAGCATGACATGGAGACAACCAATCCATACACAAGATCACGTCGAAATCAACCTTACTAAGAAATAAGAGATCAACTCTAGTCTCCAATCCCCCAATAGTTACTACACACAACCGATATACACAGTCCACAATAATAGTATCACCCACTGCGTAGATACATGAACAGAGGAAACTAAGGACTCACAGGGCATATCCAGATAATGAGCAAAATACAATAATACATACAAATAAGTGGAAACGAGGTCAAATAATACAGAGGCATCCATGTGGCATACCAAGACAATACCTGTGAGCACTGCATCTGAAGCAACAACATCTGGCCTGGAAGGAAAAGCATAAAATCGAGCCTGGCTGCCACCTGATCAGCCTCCCCCTCTTGGGCGACCCCTAGCTGACTGAGCCCCACCTCGAGCTGGCTGGGCGGATGGTGAAGTAACTGGTGCTGAAATCACAGCCTGACTCCTCTGCTGCACTGGACCTCCCGGACAATGAGGAGACTACCTCCACATATGCCCAAACTCCCCGCACTCGAAGCAACTGCCTGATGCCGGTGGTGGGGACTGAAGGGAGCCTCGAGCACCGGGATAACTACTAGAAGGATCTGGCATAAATGAACCCTGAACTGATGGAGCACGGGACGAACTCTGAGCTGGAAGGGCACTGAGAGATGACTGACCCTGATGAGCACTGAATGAACCATGGCTGGATGATGCACCACGGTGAGATGGACGAGCTATCTAAGCGTGCCTATAAGTGTGACCTCTGCCGTGGTAGAAATGACGCCCAGAAGGAACACCACTGAAACCACCTGATCCATAAGGGCTCTTGGCCTCCCGGTCACCATGCTCTTAACTGCAGACCATCTCTATCTGCCCAACAATAACAACTACCTCATCGAAAGTAGCACCAGATACCCTCTCCCGAGTCATAAGAACCCGCAGCTGATCTGTGAGGCCATCAATGAACCTCCTAATCCTCTCCCTATCAATGGGAACCAACTAAACTGTGTGACGAGGCAACTCAAAAAACCTCATCTCGTACTGCGTCACAGACATGCCCTCCTGACGTAGCTACTCGAACTGTCTGCTCAGCTCCTCCGTGCAAGACTGCTCACAAACTTCTCCAAAAAGAGAATGGAGAACTCCTACAATGAAAGTGGTGCTGCGGTGATCGGCCTGCGCCTCTCATAAGCCTCCAACAATCTGACGGTAGCCCCAATGAACTGAAAAGTAGTGAACGAAACCCCACTAGTTTCCAGAATACCCGCAGTACAAAGAATCCACTAGCATTTATCCAAGAAACCCTAGGCATCCTTTGACTCATCCCCGCTAAATGATGGAGGCTGGAGCCTCCCAAATCTCTCTAGTCTCCTCTGCTCAACGTCGGTCATAACAGGGACCACTTGGGCCTAAGCGGCTGCAATCGACTGGGCTGGTAGTACCCCCGGTGTCTGGAGTCCCTGCATCACCTGCTCTGGAGTACAGGCGGCGGGAGTCTGAGTACCTCCTATGGCCTGAGAAGTGGCTGTTGTAGCCGAAATAAAGACCGCCTGAACAAGGCTAGTGAACACCGTCAAAATTTGAGCCAAGGCCTCCTAAAGGCCTGGAATCAAAATGGCACAGCTGGTGCCTGAGCTGGCCCACCGGCTCAACCGTATCTGTTACCTGCTCCTGAGTTGGAGCGAGCTGCAAATGCTGCTCTAGCTGCCGTACGAGCTGCACCTCAGCCCTACCGCGACCTCGGCCTCTCGCGGCCCTAGCTGGTGGTACTTGTGGCTGTCAGTCCTGTCCGTTATCACGTGTCCTCACTATCTATGAAAGAATAGAATACAGAAGTTTAGTTACTGGAATCAACAAATCTGCATGACAAGAATACAAGAATGCGAAGTTTCCTCAGGGTTTGGCAGCCTCTCGAAGATAAGTAAAGACGTCTCCATATCGATCCGCAAGACTCTACTAAACCTGCTTATGACTCGTAAGACCTATGTAACCTAGGCTTTGATACCAACTTGTCACGACCTAAAACTCATCCTGTCTTGATGGCGTCTAACGTGGTACTAGGCAAGCCGACACTTCAAAATACTTCCAGTTAAATAAAAAATAAGAATAACATAGGTTTTAGTTAACAAAACTCTAAAAAACTAGATAGAAGGTCAAAACCAATACAGAAATTCCCAACATCAGGGTGTCACTAAGTACATGCGCGTCTAAACATCGCAAATCTGGGAGTAATGTCTATAATAGTCTGAAACTAAATACACAAAAACAGAAAGATAGGGAAAGAGTGACAAGGTCTACGAAGCGCCGGGCAGCTACCTTGAAACCTCCAAAAAGATCAACTACACGAAGGATTCAACACCCACCGTGTCCGGAAAACCCCTGGATCTGCACAAGAAGTACAGGGTATAGCGTGAGTACAACCAATACAGTAAGTAACAAGACTAAATAAAGGACTGAAAGTAGTGACGAGTTTCACAATTATAGTTCAATTACAGTAATTTCAACATAGGAAGGTAGGCATACTTTCAAGTTCGACAATTTAGGCCATAACAGTTAATCTATTTCAAGTTCAAGTGAAACAGAGTATAATATCTTTAGAAATTACAAGACGATGATATATGACAGCTGAAATGCAACAGAAATGAAAGTCAAATGCATCCTCTCAAAGCAACAGTCGCTCAGTCCTCCCATTCACTCCAACCTCACAATCACTTATTCCTCACAGTCACTCATTCTTCTCAATCGCTCAGCACTCGGCACTCAGCACTCGAAGAACTTATTATGAGCTCCAAGTTTTCCGGCAATATGGAGGATCCATTCTCAAGCCTTATGGTGTCAATCCAGAATATCCGTTCTGTCATATATTCATAGCTCAGGCTAAGGATTTTTCACAAGAGCTATTGTGGTTTTTCTAGTACCTATGCCATCAGTATTATATTTTCTGGATAAGGTTTTATATAGAGTAGGAGACATATTTATTTTTGCTAAGGAAGAGGATGATGGAAATGACTCAGACATATTTAGTAAACTGTTCCTCCCTCCGAAAGGATAGGCTGGCTCTGATACCACAATACGAGGAACAAAGCAAGAGACTCCAGGAAAGCAAGCACTCAGTAGGTACATGCGCTCACTGGGGTGTACAGACCCCGGAGGAGCTCCTTCAGCCCAAGCGTTATAACAACCAAATCATGCCATAAATCAATAAAACATGATGTGGCGTGCAGCCCGATCCCATAAATATCCTCACAATCAGGCCCTCGACCTCACTTAGTCATCAACCTCTCCAATCTCTCAGGCCCTCAGAAATCATATAAATCAGCCCAAACAGAAGTGATATAATGTATCAACAAGGAACTGTAGAGACTAAGATATGATATGCAAATAAAACTGTGACAGAGTACAAAACAGTAATTTAGAAGATAATTCAACATGTACACGACCTCGGTGGGTCCCTATAGTGTCAACACATGGTCTAAACATGATTTCTAACATGATTTACAGTTCATTTTCTAATACGTGGAGAATGTACAGATAACAACAGATTATTCAACTACACAGTTCCATGGAACTGACCAAGTCACAATTCCTACGGTGCACGCCCATAAGCCCGTCACCTAGCATGTGTATCACCTCAAAACCAAACACATGTTACATAATACGGGGTTTCATACCCTCAGAACCAAATTTAGAATTGTTACTTACCTCAATCCGAGAAAATCTCTATTCCAACACACCTTTGCCTCGCGAAACGGCCTCTGAATGCCTCGAATCTAGCCATAAACAATTCAATATAATCAACACGGGCTAAAGGAATCAATTCTAGAAGAAAAATACTAAATTATTAATCAAAAGTAAAAAAATGGGCTCAAAAGCCGGACCCCCCGCGCACGTCTCGAAATTTTATAAAAGTCACAAAACCCGATAGCCCATTCATCCACGAGTCTAATCATACCAAAATTACTCCAACTCCAAATCATCACTCAAATCCCCAAATCAAACTCTCTAAATCCCTAGCCTCAAACTCCCAAATTTCACCTCAAATACACACAAACTAGGTGGAAAATTCGATGAGGAAATAATATTTTTGATAAAAAATGAGCACAAGGGACTTACCTCAAGAAACCCCTCAAAAATCCTCTCAAGAATCGTCCAAACCCGAGCTTGAAATGTTTAAAATGAAGCAAAATCGCGAACACCTCATTTTTAAATAATCTGCCCAGTATTGTCGCTTCTGCTGCCACTTACCCACTTCGGCGGAGTCGCAGAAGCGACCACACTCTTGCTTCTGCGGTGTCACAGAAGTGACCACACTCCCGGTCAAACTTTCCAAAAATTCAATTTTTCGCCATTGAAAGCCTAACTCCACTACGGACTTCCAAATCACAATTCGGATACGCTCCTAAGTTCAAAATCACCCAACGAAGCTAACGGAACCATCAAAACTCTATTTCGGAGTCGCTTACACATAAGTCAACATCCGGTCAACCATTTCAACTTAAGCTTCAACCTTGAGACTAAGTGTCTCATTTCATTGCGAAATTCCTCCGGACCCGAACCGACTACCCCGACAAGTTACATAACAACTATAAAGTATAAAATGAGCATTAAATAAAAGAACGGGACTATAATTCTCAAAACAACCGGCCGGATTGTTACATATTGATACCAATTAAAACACAGTACATACAATGAACCTCCATTTGATGCTACACCATTTTTTCTTCTTCTTTTTGTCTTCTATTTGCATGTCAAGACAATCTTTTTCCTCATTTTTCAGCAAATCAATACAATCTTCCGTCTGCATCTTCTAATTTTCATAATATGCTAATCTCTCTTCAAGCTCCTTAATTTTGTCAGCTAATATTGGAAGAACAAACTCGGAACGCGCATCAATTTCACCATCCCTCCATCGAAAGAACTTGTACGACTTATTCTGAAATTTTGGAAAATAGACCATCCATTAAATTAACTAAAATAATCAGAATTTTAAGCACAAATTGAAGCATCAAACATACACCATAAAATGAACAAGCGCAATATCGTCTTCATGGGTTCTTCTAAATCATGCTCACATCGCATTATGGAATGCAACATCGGGTCTTCCTCGTCCATACAAATGCGGCTTAAATTTCTTTTGACATTTTAAACCTATATACCAACAAAATAAATAATAAAAGTTATAGGATAATATAATAAGCAAAGATAGAAATTGAAAAAGTAGAATTTCATACCAATGGAAGTTGATTTTGACGAAAAAACTCGTAGGAGTTGAGCAACAATGGGGGTGAGTCTATTTGAGAAGAAAGGTGTTCATATGGAGGGATTGGAGAAAATACTGACTAGTCAAGGTTGGAAAGGCCATGTGGCAATATTGCATTGGTTTAAGGCAGAATTTTTGAGCCCTCACGCGCTCTATTTTCGTGAACACACATCAGGCGCCAAAAAATCTGAAAAGGATCTAATAATTAGAGTTGTAAATGTTTAAGGGGGAAGTAGGAACCCCGCAAAGTTCCAGTGCCAGATTGGAAAAAAGCCCACAGTTCAAGGGGGTTCCTATGTATTATCCCTTAAAATAAATTGTTGAACTAAATTTATTTCCCCGTAAGCACACAATTATTATGAAATCTTTTAAGTATAATTTTTTCATTTCTTTGGAGTTGTTTGAGGGGAAAAAAAAAAGATAGAAGATGACGTAAAGCCTAAGTTAGCAAATGGTAAATCTGTCAAAAGGGTCGGGCTGACCTCATTTAGAACCGGACCGAACCGCTGGTTGGGGTGGACTGACCATTGAATCGGCTTGTGCTGGTGGTGATTTGGATACCGGTTAAACCGGATCGGTCCAGACCGGCAATGTCTTGTCAAGTTTGAACCTGTGGACCGGACCTACTCAGACCGATTCAACGACTAATTTTTAATTTTTTTTTAAATATTTGATCGTTGGTAACGGTCAGCTCCCATTTTGACCGTTGTCCAACCTTAATTGCAAGAATAGCCTTTTTTGGGCTTTTTTTTTTTTAAAAAAAAAATAATATTTCTATTATTTATTAATTTAACCCTTTGAAAAATTATATTTCTTCACTCATCTTTCAATTCTCAAACCAAAATTCTCAATTGTCATTTTCTCGTTGTTCAACTAAATTGCTATCAACTATATGGCTTTTTTTTTTTTTTAGAATTTTATTTATGATATTGTTTGAACAGTTGAAGTTTATTGGTGATAGTGTCGGAGTTGCGAAAATTCAATTTCAAGACTTTAAAAATCATCAATTGTTTAATTTATTGCGAAATTCGGTGCACTCGTTCCAACTCTTTCTCTTATTTAATATTTTATAAACATAATTAATTTTTGCATATTTAATTTTTATTAGTAGTTAAATTTTCACAATATGTTTAATGCTGCAAAACGAGTTTGTAATAAGGTTGCTAATCGGGATAATCGGGGAAATACTAAAAGAGGTGCTACTTCAACTTCTGGTAGTAATCTAAACGACTTTACCTATGTTTCTGAAACATTACCTGAAAATAATATAGATTTTGACAATTACAAGAAGATTACGGTATAGTAGATAATGAATTAGAAATTGAAGATAAGGCACCGCCTACACCTAGAAGTGTTGGAGTTGGTAGCAGGGTGGTGGACGTGACACTAGTAGTAGACTACCTGTTGCCCCGACTACTAGTTATCGGAGAAGGACAAGTAAAGTTTGAAATTTTTTTGAGAAAATAGAGAATTCTGATAAAGTTAGATGCAAAATTTGTAAAGATAATTTTAAACATAAGACTGGAGGAAACTTGAGGGGGACTGTGGAACTTAGTAGACATATGAGAATTACTCGTCCTATAGAATTGGGCTATGATTTAGATGAAAATTAAGCAACTTTAAACCATAGTACTGGAGGGCTTTTGAAATATGATAAAATGAAGAACTGTGAGGAGTTAGCAAAAATAATTGTAAAGATTAATTGTATTAGTAAAGAAGTGAATTCACCACGTACGTAAACGAATCAAATATCGGCATGTGTCGAAAGGTGTTAGATTAAATGGAGAGGTCGAAGGAAGAATGAATTTGAGATTCAGGTGTAGATGATTCATTCCGGGATCATTCATATCGAAACTACTAAGTAGTTGATCAGAGAAGATTTTCCGTAAAGACTCACATGTATGGATAAAAGGGAAGAATCAGCCAATCTCGAATTAGTAAGACGGAATTTGGCATTACTCACTAAGATCCTCAGTGTAACGTACGGATAATGAAAATAACAACAGGTCTATGGATATTATTTTCACTTTTAAAATTCTCATTTCAACCCGCTTTGAATCCCATACTCTACTATATCTTCTCTCTACTATTGTACCAAAGCTTGAATCAGGAATCTTACATTACTTCTTCTACTGCAACAAAATGTACATTTTAATTATTGGTTCCTCCCATACCACAAACATCGATCATTCATGGAGATATTGATATGCTTTGGGAATCATCTATCAGGCAATATAATATTTCTATCGATTAATTACTTATTTGGTGCTGCTTTTAGCCTAAAAAAGACACTCCATATTTTATCCAAAAATCACGCATCTACGCATTGTTCTTGCTTTTTTAATTTAATGCTCATAAGAATGTTTTTTAGCTTAGGGAGGTAAAAATTAAAAGTGAAGGGATACACGTTACTTTTTCAGTAAGCATGAGAGTGGAAATAAGGTATGTAACGCATGCATCTAGTCAGTACACTCAACTCGTGTGGAAATTTTCATTTTCTCAACTTAGTTATTTTGCAGTTTAATTTAATTTGCATTAAAATTTGAAAAAAAAAATTCATGTAGCTTCTCAAAAATTTAATCTATACTGTCTTAGAAGGAAATAAAGTCTGTTTTGTGCTCAATCCTATTAATTCTAAACTTTTTATTTTCTTTTCTTTCTATTTGGGATTCCAAATCTTTCGCTTTTGAATTACCAATTAACTATAAGAATCGTTCCTTGCAACATCTTCTTCCACATCAATGAGTTCTTCTACCTTAAGGGAAAAGAGGCCTTTCATTATTGGTACGGTCCCCTCTGTCCTCCTCCCCATCCCATACCAAGGACTTTGGGAATAGGCAATTTTATTGGAAATCATCAGTTTGATTCCTCAATATTTGATGCATGACCTCTCAATGTTAATAATGGAGTACTGATTGATTAAATTAAATACGTTCAGTCATAGTGTTAAAACACTTATACAAGATAAATTGCAGGGTTTAGGATTCAGAGTTCACGGTTTAAGATTTAGGGTTCAAGGTTTAGCAGCTATCAGATGATGAAAATAATAAAGAAAATAAGGAAGAGGTTGAACAAGTGGTAAGTAAGCCTCAATATGAATAGAGTTATTTTTTTATCCTTCTTGTGTAAAAGATCGTGTGGGAAACGGAGCTTGTTTTTTAAAAATGTGAGAGTTTAGGAAAGAGTGACTGAGTATGTCATTCAAGAGAAAATTCAAATTGAAAAATATGTAAATGAACCTAATATTAGAGTAAAATATTCTCATGATAGTTGTCCATGGCTATTATTTGTTAGCCTCGACACAAAGACAACATATATTATGGTAAAAAGTTACCATCCATTCCACAAGTGTGTGACCACAAATTATAATTATTTGTGCAAATCTAAGTATCAAGTCAAACATTATAAAAATAGGATCAGTGAGCAACCAAACGTAAGGATAATTGATTTTGAAAAAATGATTATAAAGGAATTGAATGTCCATGTTGGAAAGAGTACAGTAAGGAGAGCTAGAGCTAAAATTATGAAAGAAATTATGGGAGATCATTTGGTTGAATTTGCTAGAATTTTTGACTATAGGGACGAGATATTATGAAATTATGAAAGAAAGGGATTGCCAAGTCGAAAAGTAGTTAGCATTAGTGGAGGAAATGTACGGAATTCTGCTGAAGTCATTGGACATAGGCTACCAACCAAGAAATAGAGTGAAATAGAAAGGAAAATCAGCCATTACCAGTTTTGGACTTCAAATGATCAAGGAGGAAAAAAAAAAGATGCAAACAAGGGTGGGTACTGCTGCGAACATCCATCAAAAGATTACATCTGGAACTATTAATGTACCAGAGAAATAGTTGTAGTGTTGCTACTGGTGTTTAGGTGTTAATGCATGTTTTTTTACTTCTGTTAAGCCGAAAGATTGTTGATGTCGTAAGTAATTTAAGCTGTTTTAGTACATTATTTTTGGCAGCTATATTATGTGATTTTTGTTGCAGCAACTTGTAAGTTATTTGGATTAAATGTTGCTGGTGCTAGGCAACTTGAAAACAATATTGTCTAATGTTGATTTGGTTATGAAAGGGATCTGTTTTGATACTCACTTAGTATTGTTTAATATTCCATTACAATCATGCTAAATGATTGAAGCAAATGCCCAGAATACATCAACAAAAACCAACTTTTATTGCCAGCAACTTCTAAATTGCAAATTATATGAACAAGAAGAATAAAAATACCTAACAACAGCTATGGCAATGCCAAATGACTGAACTTACGAGACATCTTTTATTTGGATATTGATAATAATTAGGAAGACAAACACAGTACACATAATGAACCTCCATTTGATGCTACACCATTTTTTTCTTCTTTTTGTCTTCTATTTGCATGTCAAGACAATCTTTTTCCTCATTTTTCAGCAAATCAATACAATATTCCGTCTGCACCTTCTAATTTTCATAATATGCTAATCTCTCTTCAAGTTCCTTAATTTTGTCAGCTAATATTGGAAGAACAAACTTGGAACGCGTATCAATTTCACCATCCCTCCATCGAAAGAACTTGTATGACTTATTCTGAAATAAACCATGTTTACATCGCATTATAGAATGCAACATCGGGTCTTCCTCGTCCATACAAATGCAGCTTAAACTTTCTTTTGACATTTTAAACCTATATACCAACAAAATAAATAATAAAAGCTAATGGATAAGATAATAAGCAAAGTTAGAAATTGAAAAAGTAAAATGTTATACCAATGAAAGCTGATTTTGATGAAAAAACTCGTATGAGTTGAGCAACAACGGGGGTGGGTCTATTTGAGAAAACAGGTGTTTTTATGGAGGGATTGGAGCAAATACTGAACTAGTCAAGGTTGGAAAGGCCACTTGGCAATATTGTATTGGTTTAAGGCAGAATTTTTGAGCCCTCACGGTCTCTGTTTTCATAACCCACATCAGGCGCCAAAAAATCTGAAAAGGGTCTAATAATTAGAGTTGTAAATGTTTAAGGTGGTACTAGGACCCTCCCGAAGTTCCAGTGTCAGATAGAAAAAAAGCCCATAGTTCAAGGGGTTCTTATGTATTATCCCTTAAAATAAATTGGTGAACTGAATTTATTTACCTATAAGCACACAGATATTATGAAATCTTTTAAGTATAAGTTTGTCATTTAGTTGGAGTTCTTTGTGGGGAAAAAAAAAGATAGAAGATGACTTTAGGCCTAAGTTAGTAAATGGTAAATCTGTCAAAGGGGCCGGGCTGAAACGGTTCCTGACCGGACCGGATCGGTTTTCGATCGGACCGTACCGGTTCAGTGGTAAAAGAGCATGACAGGGGTGGGCTGACCATTGAACCAGCTTGTACCGGTGACAATTTGGATACCTGTTAATCGGACTGGTCCAAATCGGCAATGTCTTGTCAAGTTTGAACCGATGTACCGGACTAACTCAAACTGGTTCAACAACTAATTTTTAATTAATTTTTATGTTTTTAAACATTTGATCGTTGGCAATGATCAGCTCCCATTTTCATCGTTGCCCAACGGCCTTAATTGCAAAAATAGCCTTTTTGGGATTTAAATAAAAAAATTAATAATATTATTATTTACTAATTTAACCTTTGAAAAATTATAAATAGACCACCTCCCCTCCCTCCCCCATTCTTTATTTATTCACTCATCTCTCAATTCTCAAATCCAAATTCTCAATTATCATTATCTCATTATTCAACTAAATTGCTATCAACTATTTGGCTCTCTCTTTTTTTTTTTTGGAATTTTCTTTATAATATTGTTTGAACAATTGAATTTTATTCGTGGTAACGTCGAAGTTGTGAAAATTTAATTTCAAGATTTGAAAAATCATCAAGTGTTCGATTTATTGTCAAATTCGGTGCACTCGTACCAACTCTTTCTCTTATTTAATATTTTATAAAGGAAAAATGCATAAGTACCTCCCTGGCCTATAGCCGGATTTCTAACTACACACTTTATCTTTGACCGGATCCTATG
>MCJB01039089.1:18611-37455 GCA_002018475.1 Nicotiana obtusifolia | reverse complement strand
CCCCTCCCCCCCAAAAAAAAAAATTATTTTTAATATGAAATTATTATACCCTTAGCGCTGATATGGCAGAAGAGAGTGTATGTCACTCTCCTTGGGAGCGTGAAAAAGAGAGAAAATGCTGAAATTTTATTTTTGTAACATTTTTATAAAATATAGGAGTACTATTTTCTATTTTTTCTTTTCTCTGATTTTTTTTTCCTTTTCTTTCCTCCAGTTTTTTTACCTTCGACATTCTCCATATTTTTCAGCGAGATCGAGTTGAAGATTTTATTCTTTCCTCTCCATATTTCACTACACTTTTTAGAGAATTACTGCTATTTCTAATCTCTTCACTCACCATATTTAAACTTTCAATTGCAAATGCTTCTCATGGAAAGGAATGAAAAATCCCTTCCCAATATCAATTTCCGATTAAACTCGAAAGAAGCCCAGAAAAGACTGAACAAGAAAAAGGTTTTTTTATTATTATTTGCAAAAAATATTCTCGCTATGCTCGCCGTTTCCCAATTGGCGCCTACGGCCTTTCGCTGCTTTAGGTATTAAGGTGGGTGAGGGAAGTCCTATTTTTTTAATTAATCAAATTTACATAAAAAAGAGAACAAGGAAGAAGAATTTAGTTGTTGATTTTTTATTAATAGAAAGTTTTCTAGGAGCTCATCATTTTTCTATCTGCTTCTTCAACCAAAAAAATGTTGCTACTTCACTTATGGGTTGGAAGATGGGAGAAAGTGGATTGTGTGAAAAGGGAAAAAGAATTTTTAAAAATACAAAAAAATGAGGTGGGAAAGGAAGTAGATGGAAAAAACAAGTAAAAAAAAACGATTTTAATGGGAAATACATATGTCAGGCGCGTGTATTTCACCACCAAACACAGATGTGGTAGTGGCATTTCAGGGTGATACTAATTCCATTTAAAAATAGTTCATGGGGGTAATAGGACCCTTGCAAAGATAAAGTGTGTAATTGGAAATCCGATTATAGGTCTGAGGGTACTTATGCATTTTCCCATTTTATAAACATAATTAATTTTTACATATTTAATTTTTATTAGTAGTTAAATTTTTACAATATGTTAATGCTACAAAAAAAAATTGTAATAATGTTGCTAACGGGGGTAATCAGAGAAATAGAAAAAGAGGTGCTACTTCAACTTCTGATAGTAATTAAAGTGACTTTACTCATGTTTCTGAAATATCACCTGATAATAATATAGATTATGAACAATTACAGGAAGATTACGGTATAGAAGATAATGAATTAGAAATTGAAGATGAGACACCACCTACAATAGTAGTGTTGGAGTTGGTAGCAGGGGTGGTGGTCGTAGCACTACTAGTAGATTACATATGACCCCGACTACTAATCATTGGAGAAGGAGAAGTAAAGTTTGAATTTTTTTTGAGGAAATAGAGAATTCTGAGATAGAGTTGGATGCAAAATTTGTAAAGATGATTTTAAACAAAAGAAGAGAGGAAATTTAGGGGGACTGGGGCACTTAGTAGACATATGAGAATTACTCATCCTATAATATCGGGCTATAATTTAGATGAAAATCAAGGAACTCTAAACCCTAGTACTGGAGGGCTTTTGATATGATAAAATGAAGGATCGTGAGGAGTTAGCAAACATGATTGCTTTGGGTTGTCTACCTTTTTCTTTTGCTTCTTCATCATATTTTATTTTGACAAATTCAAAGGATTTATAATCATTTACTAAAAGGTATTTTATGCTCCTAATGTTTTGGGGCATCCCGGCAATTATATACCTGCTAATCCGATGTCCTTGGAAGTACTTATAGATCTGATATCTTAGACTTCATGGACAATATCAGACATATATACGTATTTGACCGCCTTCCTTGTAGAGTTTTTCTAACTTCTTATATTGGCCATGCTGTTAATAAAAATGATTAATTGACAATTACATGTCGTTGGATAGATGATAATTTTTGTATGCAAAAACGTATTATCGCTTTTAATTATAATGAAGAGTCATACTGTTATTTTTATAAGTACTACTATTTGTGAAACTGTTGCATTTTACGGTCTTAATTAAAAAGTATTATGTATGTCTTTTAATAATGCTAAACAATAATGGCGTTATTTTACTATCAAATCTGCATTTGCAACCACCACTTGATGATATCTTCCATATTAGGTGTGCATGTCATGTTTATAATTTAATTTTTAAAAGTGACCTTGATTTATTTTCGACTGAGATTACTCATGTTAGAAGAGCGGTTGGTGTTATTCAAGAAAATAAAAGACAATCTTGAATTAGGGAATTTAAGGCTAAGTGTACCGAACTTAACCTTAAACCCAGATTCATGCCAGATGAAATTGTTACTAGGTGAAATTATACTTCTTTTCATGCCACATACTTCTTTTTAAGATGTTGCTACAAAAATAGATTGCCTATAATTGAAGTTCCTAATGCGTATTGTTTTGATCCATACCGTATGTTAATAATTAATACTTGAGAGGCTATTAATGATTTGTTAAATTTTTACATACATTTTTTATAGCTAATGTTGAGTGTTCTTGAGCTTATTAGCCTACTGTTACTATGATTTAGTACATATAGCTGAAATTTCTCTTCTACTCTCTGATTTCAAGAAGAAGCAAAAATAAGGATATTGTTGAAACAATGCAAGCAAAATTCAAAAAATATTTCTTTTCAATTCCTCCTATTTACGTAATTGATGTTGTTTTAAATCCTTCTATTAAGATGTCTAATTATCACAATTAATCAATGCTATATATATATATATATATATATATATATATATAATATTATTGTATGAACAAGCTAAATGATTATTTACAGCAATTATATAATTATTATGCAAATTTAATTGACAATGTTTCTATGATGTAGGAAAATGTTAATCCCACTTTTTATGTTACTACTTCTACTTCAACATCTGCTACAATGAATAAAGATAAAGGCCTTGATGGTTTTAATATTTGGTCTATATTTTATTCTACTAATACCAGTCGCAGGAACATTGGTGAACTTTAATTCTACTAGCAAAAGCAAACAGAGCCTAGCACAAAGGAATTTTCACCGTTGACATGGGGGCATGAAAATGAAAAGTAATTTCCTGTTCTTTTGGCAATGGCTCGGAATGTGCTAAGTGTGCCAATTTCAATCGTTGCATCAAAGAGCGCATTTAGTGAAGCAAGACAATAGCTACAAGACACCTGTCACTCATTGGGAATCAATACTTTAAAAGTTTTAGTATGTTTCAGAGATTGGATTATATCGGAGCGAATAAATCAAGGACATGAAGATGTTGATAAAGCAGAAGACGGAAAACTTAGAAATATATTAACAAATGGTAACCCGTCTGAATTCAACATTCCAGAAGATGGTCAAGAAGTTCATATTGATTATGAAGAACTTACTAGGGCAATGCAAAAGCTTTAAAGTTTGAAGATTAAATTTATGTAATGACCCGAATGGTTGTTTTGAGTTCTAGCACATCTTTCGACAGTTTGAGACCTTGAATAGCTTTATTTTATGCATTATGACTTGTACGCATAGTCCGAATTGAATTTCGGGAAGTTCAGAGTTGATTTGGAAGGAAAATTCTCAATTCGGAAGCTTTAAGTTGGAAGAGTTAAGCAAGGTTTGACTTTTGAAGTAAACGACCTTGGAATCAAGATTTGAAGGTTCCAATAGGTTCGTATGATGATTTCATTTAAGGGCGTATGTTCGGGTTGAGTATCGGGTGGTCCAGGAGCATTTCGGCGCTTATTGTGGAAAGTTGATATTTTTAAGGTTTTTAGAATTTCCTAAGTTTGGTTTGAAGAGGACTTTGGTGTTATCGATGTCCCTTTGGGATTCCGAGCCTTGAAATAGGTTTGTATCGTAGTTTGTGACTTCTACGCAAAAATTTAGCGTCATTCCGGAATGTTTAAGCATGGTCCGGACACGTTCGTCGAAGTTTGAATGTTTGAAAATTGAAAGAAAAATATTGGTCGTCGATTTGCGATTTTGATGTTATGCATGGTATTTCGAGCCTATGGATAAGTTTGGGTAAGATATAGACTTGTTGGTGTGATTGGACGAAGTTTCGAGAGCCTCAAGCGTGATTCGGATTGATTTCAGATCATTTTTCCTTGTTTTGCAACTGCTTGTCTTAGTGTATGGTTTTGTTCTTCGCAAACGCGAAGGATCTCACGTGTTCGCGAAGAAGGATTTGAGTTGGGGGCCTTTTGTTCTACGTATTCGCGAAGTTTTGGGCAGTGGTGCTCCACGTTCGCGATCGCCTGATCGTGTTCGCGTAAGAGAAGCTGGCCTAGCAGGGGAATTTGGTCTTCGCGTTCGCGGTGGGCAGACTGGTAAAGCTTCGGATTCGCGGGCCCTATCTCACGTTCGCGTAGAGTAATTGGGGAGCAGAAGCTATTAGTGCTTCGCGAACGCGAGGGACTTGCTGCATTCGCGAAGAAGGTCGGATTGGGCAGTGTTGTTTTAAGATCGGGGTTTTGGCTCGTTTTCACTTCATTTCTTCCATGGGAACAGACTTTGGAGTGATTTTAGAGCGTCATTTTCATCATCAATCATGAGGTAAGTGATTTCTACGTGTTGTGAGTTAAATACACGAATTTATGCTTGTAAATTCAAGAATTTAAGTGGAAAATGTGGGATTTTTGGTATAAGACCTAGAAATGGTATTTTTGAATTTTGACTATGAAATTGGATATGGAATTAGGAATAAATTATATATTTGAGTTCGTGGTGCTATGGGTAATATTTATCTTCGAAAATTTTCAAAATTCGAGCACGTGGGCCTGTGGTTGACTTTGTTGACTTTTCCAGCGGAGTTGGGAATTGTTATAAATTGATTAATTATGAGTATTGAAATATATTTGTATTGGTTTGCACGTTGTTTGGTTAGTTTCGGATCAATGAGCATCGGCTTGAGGTGTTAGAGAGGCGTTGGAGCCGGTTATGGAACTTCGGAGTGAGGTAAGTCTCTTGTCTAACCTTTTGAGGGGGAATTTACCCCGTAGGTGTTATATTTATTATGTGCTACACGTTATGGGAGATACGCACATATGAGGTGACGAGTGTCCATGTGTACGCTAGAAGTCCTAATTATGTTCGGGTAGACTTAGTCTCACGCCATGCTTTAATTGTACTATTTGAATTATTCTTGCCTGTTTAATTACTTCAATCCGCATTATGACCAGAGACTAGACTCACGTAGAGTAATGGACTTGCTATTTTAGATATTTGACGAGCTACTTGATTAGACATAGAAATTGTACTTCTCTTACGAATTTCTCTTGCGTTGTCCGTATTCATCAAAAAGTTCCTCTTGAACTCCATAACTCACGCGTATATTCGTCAGTGGGGTCATAGACCTATAAAAGCTCCATACTCTTATGGGATCTGGCGGTTCGTCTCGGTAGGATATTGTAACACATTCTTATAGGATCGGGCCTTTTTCCTTGACAGGATATTGTAACACACTCTTATGGGATTAGGACGTTCACCTCGGCATCATCATGTATCATATTCTTATGGGATCGGGCCGTTCGCCTCAGCAGTTATATGAAACACTCTTATGGGATCGGCAAGCTTGCCTCGGTAGAATCATGTGAAATACTTGATAAGGAATCCGCGTACTCATGACTTTCCTGACTTGAGATGTGATTGTTGATTTGGTATTGACCATTACGTATTCCATTTGAGGAGGTATCCGATAATTGAAGACTTTGTGTTCATTGTTCGGTTGTAGACCGTATTAATTTGCCTATGTTTGTACTCGTTGTTTACTTACCATGTTTCATACTTGTCTACTTTATTATATTTGATTTACTGGACCACTAATAAGTGTCAATGTCGACCCCTCGTCACTACCTCTTCGAGGTTTGGCTAGATACTTGTTGGGTAAGCGTTGATTTACGTACTCATGCTGCACTTCTGCGTTAAATGTGAAGGATCTGACAAGTTCATTTGGTGGTCATTTGGGCGCGTAGGCGCAGCTGCCGATGGGACTTTATGGTGAGCTGCATTTCATGCTACCATTCACAGCATACAAAGTCTCCATCATAACTATTTACTTTATCCTGTCTATCTTGTAATTAGATGTTGTATTGTTATTGAACTTCCTAATAGATGCTCATGCATTTGTGATACCGAGTTTTGGAATATTAGTTTATGTTTATGGATTTGCACAATATTGACATATTTTATTTTTATATCTTACTAATTATGTATGTACCTATGATTTCCAATGCTTTAAATACAATGCTTTTAAAGCCTTTGAAGTTTCTATTCAAAGTTTCAAATATAAGGCTTTTAAAGCCCTTGAAATTTATTCAAATATTCTTTTTATAAGTTAGTTTTTAGTGTTTTACATTTTACTTTATCTTAATATAAATTACGATTGCTATACAAAATACACAAAAAAAAACCGGCCTAGCCCGCCCGTTAGGCCCGGTACAATTCCAATTCAATTTTCCACCGGCTAAGTCCGATACCGATAAGATCGATAATTTGTAATCGGTAGCCAGACCGATACCGAGACCGGTCGATCTCCTTTTCCTCTAGCCCGGCCGGCCCCTTAACACCCATAGTAAATAATAATGCTTAGGAGAGCATTAAACACAGACACGTAAATTAAATTGTAGTTTGAATTGTGACTTTTTGACCATGTGTTGAATAATATAGAACATATCATGAAGTATGGTTTCAGTTGATTGTCTTTTGTTTACATCAACTTTTTGTTTACTTCAAGTTAAGTTGCTCGGACCCCAAAAAGGAATCCAAGTTGCCTGGGACACATGGATTTCGGAAAAGAAAGCAATAATCGTCATATAAAAGTTACTTTTCAATCATTTTTAGATGATAATTTTCTTACTGTGATTATCGTTTAATATAATTGTAAAAAGTTGCAGCAATCATCAATAAAAGCAATTCAAAAGTATTATAAATACTGGGTAATAATATTGGGATTAAAAATAAGTAACCAAACACTGAATGTTTTAAATACTTTTCAATATTTGAGGATTTCTGGTACTTTTTTGCATTTTTTTTGTTGGTTGGCTAATAAGATTGGAGGCAAATCCAGCCTTTGATCTCATGTTTTTTCCCTTTCAAAAACACTACAGTATATACTAATTTGTATGCCTTGCAAGTGGCCAGGATTTGCAATCGAAGGAAATATAGCAAAACGCACAAAAAGTAAACTAATTTCTTTTTATATGAACCTGAAACTCTTAGAGTATGTTTGGTATGACATAAGTTATTTTTCATAAACTATTTTACGAAAAATTGAATTACTTTTTTAAGAATATTTTCTTGAAAAATGTTTTTCAATGTTTTATTTGGGAGGAGGGAAATCTTTTTTTCTGTAAAAACATTTATTAAAGATTATACCAATTATCAACAAATTTGATGAAATTTTTGAGTATTTAAGGAAATTTTGAAGGAAAATGATTTTACGCCAAAAAGTTAGAAAAGTCATTTTCTCTTTTGGTGGTAAATGTTTTCTCTATAAAATATTTTGACATCAAACACCAGAAATTACTTATTTTCTAGAAAATATTTTTTGAATAAAATATTTTTTCGAATGAAATATTTTTCGTCATACTATCTATTAAACGGTGACTCATACCATCTATTAGACGGTGACCTGCTTAACTTCATTAGAAGGAATGCTAGAAGCCTAGCGCGATAGGGTTGGCAAACAGGCGAGTCGGGTCAAACGTGGGTGGGTCGAAAATGGGTAATGTAAAAACGAATAAATTATTCAATCCGACTTATATTTAATACGAATAAAAAATGGGTTAAATTGATGTCTATATTATCCATGACTTCTTGAATATGATCACTTTTGAAAGAATTCCTGTCTCCCAAATTTGAATAACCCCCAATTTGAGACTTTACAAATATAAAAGTTTTAAACACATTAGTTATCCTTGGTTATCCATTTTCTAAGTGAATAATATTATTCTAATCCATATTTGACCCGTTTTTAAAAAGTTCATCATCCAACCCATTTTTAATGAATACTGTGAGTGGATAATTAGTTTCTTTAAACCATTTACAACCACTACTTAAACAGAATATTAATATTCCCAGCGTGACATCTTTACATTCTAACACATTGCAATGTTAAACGCAAAGAGACGATGCGTAAACAGAAGCAAAATATAGACGAAAATATTCAGTCCTAGAAACCTAGCATTCATGAGCACCTACTACTCCTATAAGAAGGGTAAAAGAAGTGCAGCAGAAGAAAAAAGAAGCGTTACATCCTTTGTCTCAAAACTGGAACCTGTATTTACATTGTACAACAAGCCTGCCACAAACATTTGAACAAATTGCTTAATTACAAGTATAATTACCCGCAAAGGTGGTCCTGAATCAATGTGAAGTACCTCAAGTACGCAACAAACAGAAATTGAGCCAGCCATGACATGAAATGAAATGAAATTATGTGTCTGTTTGATCCTGAAATTGGACTGAATCGAAGAGATTAGTAGTAAATGTAGAAGAAGAGCCCATGTCAGTCTGTATGGTCATGGTGTTTTGAGTTTGGCTTCCAGTTAACTTCTGTTTTTGCCTCTCTTGATGAAAATCTTTCATTGCTTTAAATCTCAGATCATTAGAATATGTATTTGCCTCTGGAATTTCATCGGGAATGGCTATTCGTCCTTCAAGCATACCCACTACCTCGGACATGATAGGCCTGAGTGAGGGAGTGGCGCTAGTGCACAAGAGTGCCACTTTTACTATTCTTTCCACTTCTTGTTTGTTAATATCAGAACCCAATCTCTGATCTATGAGCTCCTCTATACTCCCACTTTGTTGCAAGTTACAGGCCTGTAATAGTGTAGCTTTTTAGGCACAGCTAATAATTTCAATAAAAGAGATTAAAGATGAAGAAAAAAGAATGTAAGAACTTTATTTCACCATTCAAACTTTTAAGCTGACCCTTGTTAATGGAGAAATAGCAAGCAAACGGGGATCAGATGTTATTACCCAGTCTAAGAGACAAATGCTATTGTTGCTCGGCATGTAGTTATTGTTGTTCTTTCCACTGACAGTTTCCAAAAGTACAACTCCGAAGCTGTAAACATCTGCTTTATCGGTCAAATAACCCCAGAGCGCATATTCTGGTGCCATGTATCCTCTGCAAGTGTTAAGATTAGAAGATATGTCAACTCAAAATTCACTTTAGACTTCTAGCTAGCAATGAAGTGATCTTACATTGTTCCGGCAACTCGAGTACTAATATGGGTTTTCTCTTCTTCATTAAGTCTTGCTAGTCCAAAGTCGGATATTTTGGGATTTAGCTTCCCATCCAGCAGCACATTGGTAGCTTTGATGTCTCGATGTACAATTTTTAGGCTTGATTCCTCGTGTAGAAAAGCTAGGCCTTTTGCTATTCCGAGACAGATCCTAAACCTTGTTGGCCAATCCAGTGTCAATCGGCTGTCCTCTGAACCAGAAAATTCACCACTGAAAATCTTGACCTGAGATAACTGGAATGCTACATAAAGAGAACGACAACTTACCAAACAAAGCGCCAGCTAGGCTATTGTTATCCAAGTATTCATATACAAGTAGTAACTGGTCCGCTTCAATACAGCACCCATGAAGCTTAACAAGATTCGGGTGTTGCAAACAGGAGATCGTACTAATCTCATTCAAGAATTCACGGTTGCCTTGCTTTGATTGGGAGGAGAGCTGCTTCACTGCTACTAATGTACCATCAGGTAATTGACCCTACACCAGATCCGTTCATTAGGTTCCACAGGTTAAGAAGATAGAACCAGTGTAAACTAGCTAAAGGCAGATGAATTTTGAGCCACATATGTATGCCCTTGCTCAGACCCAGAAGCGTTGGATTAATGAATGTTGAAGGTTTACATGTTTCTAGAAACAGCACAAGTCTTGTAGGCAGAGGTGCATCATGAAGTGGAGTCCAGGTAAAACAACAATCACTAATCTTCCAATTACAAGCATACCTTATAGACTGGACCAAAACCACCTTCTCCAATCTTGTTTGAAGCATCAAAATTTTTAGTGGCGGCTTTTATTTGTTTTAGAGTAAAGCAAACCATCCGCAGCTCTACACCATTGAGATCTGTCCAAAAACATATATAGAGATGAGTTATTGAGTTTTGTGGTCTCTTGTGGTAAATAAACTCTTATCATTGCATTAGCATCGACATGGCTTTTTAAACACAATGAAGGGGCGCATCAGATCCATCAGACTACTATTAATACAAGACACTGATAACCTTGGAAAGCTTATTGTTATGTTGATTGAAAGGTTTTGAAGAAAAACATCAAATTCATACTGACGGTAGATGATGAAAAAGGTACACAAATCCTACACTGTTCTTAAAATTCATCTACCTGTAAGATTGGGTACAATGAAGATGCCTCTGTAGCATTAACTGAACGTGTATCTAGATTTGATAAAATAGTAATTGATCTACTATGTTTTCAAAAACAATATATATATACAAAATGATGAATCTCCTAGGTTAATCAATGTGGTAAGCTATTACATGAAACAAGGTTTTGGATATCAAGATCTGCAGTATGACTAATAACATGTGCATGTGTTTTGATCACTTCTGAATATACAATGAATTAACTACTATTTAGAATTGCTAGTTTAGAAACTTCTCATGCTCACCTCTTCTTTTCCTTTCCCTGCATAGATAGCCTTTCCACCAAAGTACGCTCAATATGAAAAACGAGATACATGCAGCCAAAACTCCAACAATAACATAAATTATTACAGTCTTTCTGTCCTCGTTTGAACAGAATTTGAAATCTGTACCAAAGAAAATGAAAAAGAAAGAGAAGGAAAAAGTAATAGTCTTAGAAAATCCCAGTAAGTCCACTGTCCACCCAAAGATAGAAAAGGTAAGTAGATACATACTCGAGTCGACCGAAATGGCTGATATAAGTGCACCATAATGTCCTCTAAGAGGAACGCGGGTAGTGCCCTTGCCACCCCAGTAAAGTCGGATCTCTAAGACACTATCTGTTACAGTGGCATTAAAACGTCTGATCACAGGCCTTTTAACTCCACGAGCTTCCTCTTCAATATTAAAGTCTTTCCAAACTAATTTCTCCTAAAATCAAAAAGGATCATTCAAGAATATAAACCAGCTGATAACTCTTAAGAAAACTTCATCATTCAGGAAAAGCACCTGGATATAAATATCAAAGACACGCCTTCCGAGATTGTAATAGGTACGGTCATCTTTGAATATTATCTCGGCGAAGTGCAGACTAACATTGTAATTCCCGTTCTCCAAGCAATATCGGAAATAAGTAAGTGAAAGTGGAGAAGCCCGTGCTCCACTGTACAATTCAGACAGGTTTGTTGATTGTGTAGATTCAATAAAACGTGTATTCTGATCATTAGCATCATCCATGAAGTCTCCAGTGCTACTAAATCCCCAGTACTTATTACTGCGAAAATATCTAGCAGAACCACCTTCAACCTGAGCATCTCCTTCATAATCAAGTTGTCTATTGTTTTCTTTAACAGTAAAATCATTTCCTCCGCAGTTCACATACAGGGAACACCCATCTGCCACGTGACCAAATGTACTTGCATGGTCAGAGAGATATATCTAGAAAACGATGGTCTCTTATTATAATAGGCAGCAAAGAATACCAAAAATATTGATGGATAGATGCATATGAAGGTCACAATTTCAGAAACTAATTAAAAAGTGTTCAGTAGATACATGATCTCGGGACTGTAGGTCCTAATGAGAAATATTTGCAACTAACAGCGCATTCTTTGCTAACTCGCAGGCAATCTCTGTCAGCTATTTTTTTTAATGTGTCTGTCTGTCTGTCCCCCCCTCTCTCTCTCTCTCTCTCTGTGTATGTCTGTATATATAAAAGTGAATTTAGTGGATGCATGTAAAAATTACATAAAATTTAAAGTTTTAAACACTTGTACATCATCTTAAAGAATCCCCTCCCTCTGTGACCTGTTCCTTCTCCAATTCAGACAACAATCTAGTCCAGATGTCTACCTACTAATCTTGGAAGTTCTCCTAAATTTAATGTCCATACACCAGTTCTCCTATTTGAGCATTAGAGGTCTCTCGGAAAAGCTGCAAAAGTAAACAAATTTAGCTTTTGCTCTGTGAGTGATATATTTCCTTGCAAATCATCCAACAGAAACTTACAATCTTTCCATCTACCACCTTAAACTGTGTGTATATCATGAATTCATCCCACAATCCTCTAGTACCCCAACTGTCCCCGTATTTCACATCTATTACTGTTTTCCACAGCACGCCGTTCTTTAGATATCTCCAAAATCTTCAAGTTTCTAACTCCTGACTCCCCNCCACCCCCCACCCCCCTTTTTTGGAAATAACTGATTTTATACTTATGAAGGGAAGGAAGATGAGAAAGAAAAACCATATTGCAATTTCAGGATATGTAAAGAACTTTCTTTTTCATGTGTTACTTGAAATAAGAAAGAGAATAAATAGTCAATGAGGTACACGAATATACTTACATCTTGGACAAGTCAAATCCTCTGTACAAGGAAGAACATTCCTCCTGCCGCAGATAGCACGAGAGAAATCGATCTTAGATACATAATAAAAAGGAAAGACTAACTCCTAAAGTAAAGCATCCGTTTCTCTATTCTGTTAGCAATAACATGTAAATTGGAAAATTAAGAAGAATGAGAAGGTACATCTTACAAAGTGCTAACTGCTGAAGAGCTCTTGTACAGGTTGATGTAATAATTCCTGTCGAGGAATTACTATCAGAACCATATGATACATTGTCACTGAAAACATGAAAGAGATACAAACAAAAAGGATTCACTGACGTGTTCTGCCGACACGCTGGTTGGTCAGGGCGTTGCCAAGTAAAGTTATTGTAGGAAAGATCACTGTACATGCAATTAATTTCTTAGATTGATCATAATCCAAAAGCACTATAATGACAGAATGCGATAAACAAGCATTTAAAAGGTGCAAATGACAAAGAAAATGTGGAACTAAGCAAAATACCTAATTAAAATCAATGATTTAATTGAAATATTAACACACCTCATACTCAAGCCCGTATGAGAGACAAATATTTGACAAAAGAGAATCAAGAAAGATATTACACGTACACATTTATTCCATTCTTCAAGATTGAGTCAGGTACATTTCCACTGAGCATGTTACCAGATAAAAACCTATTACAGAAGTGCCACATAGTAAGTAACCATTAATGTGGGAAACGGTGAACAAATCTTTTCATGCGTGTTATAAAAATAATAATGATGCCATCTTCATAGTACTTCGAAAACAAAAGCCAAATTGAATTATACTCACACAAATTTAAGCATAGTTCTTGCACTTATGTCATCTGGAATCGTTCCGACCAGCTTGTTGAAACTAACATCGCTGTGGTAAATTCAAATAAAGATAAGAAGCTTTTCTCTTCATCTAGAATAATCTCATGAATGCGTAAAGGAGGAGAGCCATTTATAAATTATAAAACCTTACTAGTATTGCAGTAATGTCATAGTACCTTAGTAATAATTAAATCAGAGAAGAGGGTGCATTACTATAAAATAGAAGGCAAAGGATAGGAAACAAGTACAATTAATTATGAACTGTTGGATATGATGAACAGTTTGTTAAAAGTTTTAAACAAGATCTTCCCATCCATAGAAGCTTATCCGCCAAGCTTCACAAAGTTTATGGCTTCTGGGTCACATCTATGATGATTTTTATATGCATGATCCAGCTTCTATCTAATCAAAACCAGAATTATCAAACTCTAAGTCTCACCAAACAGGAAGCTGGGCCTTTGTAATCCAACACCAGCATCTATGGCTTTCAGAATTAGAATATGTACTAGCAGATCAAATCTATTTTTGTATGAAAAATCAGACTAGCGAAACCTGCATCTATGATGAACTTCATGCCAAGAAAAGAAATGTCAAGATTTTAAGAGGTTGAGCAGAAAGTATCACTGCTTAGGTTTAACCACAAGTGGTTGATGAAAGTTCTGAACTTAGAAGAACATTGAACATGAATGAAGGTGTTAACAGAAAATTTTAGACCCAGAATGAAAGAAATTAAAGGATTTGGAGAACTTTTAAATCTCATGGGTAGATGAGATATGACAAATATATTGATAATGTGAATAGAGAACAGGTGGTTAGAAGATGATGGACCAAACCTTTTGGAGAATCTTCAGTTAAGAGAAAGTGAAAGCAATAAGCAAGAGCAGAAATGAAAGTTGAGATGCAGCGTTAGTCATTAACTAATGAAGAAAAAGACAATGGAAAGCAACTAGAGGAAATGACATTGTATTGAGGGGTTCATCCTATCAGCTTATGTTTTGGGTTTATCTGCACTTGTTGTGTATGGGCAACACCCTCATTTGGGTTCTTCCTACTTACCATATTGGTGGAAGGAAGGAAGTGCTTGCTTGTAAGCTAAATACTTATGCTTTTTCACCAAGTGGAAGGACCAACTATAAGTGCACTGACCCCGAGTCTTTCAAAGTTGACAGTCAGTATTTTTCAAGGCTATTGCACTTGGACACAAGGTTTAAGATCAGATATGTAATGATAATGAATATAACACAGAATATTAATTTTGCAAAATTGCATGTGAAACTACTTACAATGTTTGTATAGTTTTCAATTGCCAAATATATCCAGGAATTACTCCAGAAAGGTTGCAGTTTCTCAATACCCTGAATACAATGATAGTACAGCCTTCAGAAGAGATCCATCAAAATTTAGATGCCAATGTTAATTGGCATTAACTACAAAGTAACTTACAGTATCACTAGGCCTGTCATGTTAATTAGAGGAGGAAATTCCTGCATTGGTCCATTTATGTCACTAATCCTCCTGAATAAGAGACTCAACATTAGAAGTCTTCACACTGTGACGAGATCCATAAACTAAAATAAAGAAGCAGATTAGTGATCTCAATATTTCAGAGTTCCTTACTCACAGATCAGTTAACATATTGAGGAGAGATATGCCTGATGGAATGGGACCCTCTAGACCGGAGGCATGCAGCTCTCTTCATTGATTATCCAAAATAAGTAAAAAATACTTGAGATTACAAAATTATTGTGCTGGCAAAGATATCTCAAGATCCTCTGGCAGCATAAGAGAGATTCTTACAGTTTTGCAAGTTGTTTCCAATTCTGTATAAAATCTTGAATTGGCCCACTGAGATTGTTATTACTTATCCTACTGCATTATGAAACAAAATAGTGTCAAAAATAGTTTTTAGATGCTAGCTGAATGGATAATGGAAGAACCATGTGCTTACAAATCTGTTAAATTTACAAGTCCAGACAGTGATATTGGCAGCTCTCCCTCCAGTTGGTTGGAGGACAATATCCTGAAATTGTAATCATGTTTCTCCATTGTATATTCAGGAATTTAAATCACAACTCATGTGGACAGACCCAAAAGAGAAAAGGAAAGGAATGGTCTTACAGTGTCTTTAAGTTTATCAATTTCCCTAGTTCAGGAGGAATAATGCCTGAGAATTGGTTCCCTTCAAGGTTTCTGGTGAAACATTGCCATATAGATTAGTGCACTGCTGAACTTTTGGAAAACAATTGGAAAAATAAAAATAAAATAAAATAAGGTGATTCTTATAGTAATGAAGAAGAGCATGTCCAACATTGCATCAAAGGAAAAAAGAAAGAAAAAAAAAGCAAACGGTAGCATAAAAGATTGTAAGCTTGCATCTTATAAGAAAGATAATTTTATTAATTTAAAGAGTTTGTGCAAAAAAATATTTTTAAAAAAAAACTATTTTCCAAAATCTGTCCAAACAATTACATGAGCAATGAAGATAAGAAATCAAATCAGATAATCAAGATTTGATACATACATATAGGTAAGGCTGGTAATGTTTCCTAGTTCCTTCGGTATTTCCCCTGACAACCGGTTCACAAGAACAGAGCTGGATCAAAAATTTGCAGTTACAATTGATGACCGAGAGCATCCATAACAGCTGATTTAATAAGATAATAGATGAGGCTTACATAGACTTTAACCGGGTTGACGACCATTCGGCTGGTATACTACCACTGAGGTAATTGTATGCAAAATCACTGAAATTTGAGAAAATCTGAACTCAGTTAATGGTGTTCATCAACATTTGGGAATTTAATAGGATTCTAATGGGAAATAAAAGGAAATGTGACAATGGAATTCAAAAGGTGCTTACACTTGTTGAATGTAAGGAAGCTTTACCAGTTCAGGTGGAAGAACTCCAGGAAGATTTATGCCCTTAAGAGTACTGCATAAGTAATTTCAAGAGTTGACAGTGTAATTAAATTATCTAAAATAGTTTGAATAAGATATACTATACTTACATAGATAAAATGAAACCAAGTACAGTCACAACAGAAAGCAGCGATAGGAACCGCTCTATGATGTTGATGTAAATCACTACTTTTTACTCAAAAGTGATAAAGTCAATGATGTCAAGTTGCCATCCATACATCTCAGGAAGCCTAAGATTTCATCAAATATAATATAGTCTCAATCCACAAAGATAAAAGAGGTCTTCCGCAAAGGCACAACTTATATATGGCAAATTGAAACTCCCTCCATCGTTTTTGTTTGATCAGTAATTTCCTCCTATAATCTTGTTTCTTTTAATTGTCCGAGAATATAAATACAAGGTTGTTGTGAATATGTAGGAAATTGTTACAACTTAATTAAACCTGGTTATGGGTTCTCTGGCAGTAAAGGCAAGATATCAGTAACTTAGAACTTAGTTGCCGCAGTCTCCAAATCATCTATGCTGCTCTTCAAACAACACGAAATACTAAAAAACTAAAGCCGAGCAAGATGATGAAAAATTACATAGCTACTACATGGCAGAGAGTATCATTTCCTATATTGCAATTGCATTTAACATCAGTTTCGGACCAACTTGGTCGATCAATTGTCACCCTGACTGCTTCAATCTGACACAATTCACCATTGAACTTCCAGTGTGTTGCTCCCATTGTAACGGCAATTTGTTCCAGAATGTCCACTGAGACAAATTGCCAAAGAATACGTCAAACAACAGATATTTGGCGAATGATGCAAACCTTAGTGGCAAAATAATTCAAAGTGGAGATAACTGCAAGTCTAATGCAAGGGCAGGAAGCAGAATTCCTACATTTGCTCAGTGCCTGCATAAACCCCTAAATATGACCAAACAAAATTTATTTTCAAACACTGCAAACCCCACTCCCCCACCAACAATTTGGAATTGGTGACCAATTCGAAAGAAAAAACCTCTAATATCCCTTTTTAATTATTCTCATCCTGTTATTGATCCCATAAGGTTCAACATTTTTGAGTTAGGCTACAGAGGTGCAGCAAGTTCCCCTAGCAAACGTGCAGAATCCATGTGAAATTCTGTATCACTTGAAAATCCAAATTCACCAAATTATATTAGTTCCTTAACATAATACTGTAGTACTAGTCTTTTCTTTTTTGTAAGTCCAAAATTTCAAGCATCCAACAAGTTCCTATCTTTAGAGTCATTTAAAGGCTAGTATCAGTTCACAGCAAAACTAACAGTGATACTGCTTAAACCTAGTCCTCCCAAAAATCATGCCAAAACAAAAAAAAAAATGAAGTACATGCCATCCAAAAAAAAGACTCATTTTTTTCTTTTACCATACAAAATTTAACTTGTCCTAGCCTTCTAGTCTTTACTTTCCTCTTTAAGAGACTCATAACTGATCTTTCCTCAAGAAACTTTGCTGGATAGGTGGAGAAAAAGTAAAAAGCTCAGAACTTCGGAATTCTTGATTTCTTGCACAAATTTGACTTTGTAGACTGTAGTAAAATCCCACCCCAACTCATCAACTATTAGAAAGAAGGAGCCGGAATTTACCTTCTTCTTGGGCAACTCTTGACTCACCCAAATTTAATAATAAGAAGTAGTTCAGTGCAAGAATCCATGAAAGAACACCTCTTTTTGCAGGCAACATTTTTTCCTCAAGCTCCAAACATGTACATTCACTGTTGGACTAGCTATGTTGTACTAATGTTTACTAGATCTTGACAAAAAAGTACCGCTAGAATTTTGCCAAGAAAAGATTGAGCCAGAAAACTGGCTTTTTTTGGTTTATAGCCTCTTGAATTCAGAGGTGCTAAGGGATTCAAAACAGTGTACCATAAAAAATAAGTGTGTAAATTGAGCTAGCTAGCTGGTTACCAACTTCCTAGACAGAACAAGTTGTCTTGTTTGTTTCAGAGAAATTTCTTTTCTTTTTTCTTTTTTCTACTGTCTCAGAGAAATGTCTTATCTGGGGATTGAAACTTTAGAGAACAGTCAGAGGCACGTGAGCTTTCTCAAATCTTTGAGCGCTGGCCCTAGCCACTTGATAAATTCAGAATAAAATGTTAATATGACAGATGTCGTATTAATTTGTGAAATTGTGTCAAATAAATTTTAACGTACAAAAAAAAAAAAAGATGTCGTATGTACTGGTACAGATAAAGCACTCCACGGGAGGGGAAAAAACTGTATATTTATATTAATCGCAGGATCATCACCGAGTCCGGAATCAAAGTGTAATTTTTTGGGTTCAAACGATAAAAATATGTGCAAGAAAAAAATAGTTACCATTTTTTATATAGCGCAGTTATTTACCGCGTTATACCTTAACGGCACTAGAACTCAAAAAGGGTGAGAGGTATAACGCATGTATAGGAGGCACTATAGTATAACACCTCCTATAAATGCGCAATACCTACTTAAAAAAGCGGACCATCTCCTTCCCCGACCAGAAAACCAGTATAGTCCCAAACCCCCATTTCAGCGCCCCCCGC
>MCJB01039078.1:118950-146721 GCA_002018475.1 Nicotiana obtusifolia | reverse complement strand
GATAATGATGGAGTATATCTGCATGGAAGAGGAGGGGACTTGCGTATGTATTTTAACATGGTCTTTGGAAGATAACATGTCCGACATTTGTTCATTCTTTATAACCAAGTGTTCTTCATGTGGGGGGTCATTTAGAGGCATGCAGATTGGATTATTAGTTTTCCAATAAGTTATCATTAGTTAAGAGGGTTTCTTGTGGTGTGGGTTCATTAGAGTAGATATTATTGGAGAGTTGTGGGTTTTTAAGAGAATGCTTAAGCTCTTGCTTACAAGAGTTAATTATTTGATGAGTAGTAGTAGATAGGCTATCTTTTGGAGACACGTTGGTTCCATTTTTCTTCATGGAAAATTTATCTTCATGCACTGTTTTAGTGGTATTTTTGTTACCACTGTTTAGTGGTGAAACCATGTGCTTTTTGATTATATTCATATAATTTTTGTCATTGTTAGAAAAGTCATTGCTACTATTCCTAATTATTTCCACGTTGGAATTTTGGATATTTTTAGGATTTTCAAGACATTGTTGCTTTAGGGAGTTCTTAGCATATTCACTACTAGAAAACAGCAATTTAGCGACAAAAAATTAGCGACCAACGTTGGTCTGCCAAAAAAATCGACCAAACTTGGTCGCCAAACTAGTAAAAAAAAAAAAAAAAAAAACTTAAAGCAATTAGCGACCAACTTTGAAGCAAATATACCTCTAAGCTGATTGCTTAGAGGTTATATATATATATATAAAAAACTGAAACACAAGTAAATTACAATTTGTCCGAAAATAATTAAAAACAAAGCTAACAACTATAAGCTATCTATCTATTACAACTCGTACGTAGCCCAAATCTCCAATGTGAAGTCATATGTATCCATGTGGCAATTGCAAAATATAGTAGCACCTCTAACGCTCTCACCAGGCGCCAAATTTTGCGATATGGACAACATGAATCTCCATCTTCCTTCACATTACATCAATTACGAACACGGCTACTCACTCATAGCATACTATCGTCAATCTCTCCTTGATTCGAACTCAACTGCTGAATGTACAAAATGCATCCAACTTCGATCCAAAATATCCAAACTCGAATAAAATTCCAGTAGCACATCGACATCGATGTCTTTTAGAAACATCAATGTTTAACGGGACAACTTCGAACCCACAGTATCTTGTGTTCCAGATGACATATTTGCTCCAAAATAGCATAATACAATCGTACACTATTAACCTACCTCCAGATTGAGACTGGATAATGTTTCAATAATGCACAAATTATAATATCGCTAAGCAAGCCTAAATTCCTATCAAGCAGTATAAACAATATCAGCTGAAAACCAAACAGATACACAGCGACATCGATGTTTTCAATATGAGACATCGATGTTTGAACTCTCTGCCAATTCATGTCGTTCCAGCTGATGCAAAATATATTAATCTCGAAGACATTACCTCGCTGCCTTATGCCTTTATACGCTATTGTTTCACCTCCAGACTGAGCATGATACCACACTAATACCACTGGATAGTGTTCCAATAACGCATAAAAACTAATACCACGAGGCTTCCCAGTAACGAAGGACCAAACCTTTGTTCGACGAAATCGATCTTTTGTTCCTTCCAAATGTGGAAACGACCACTGCCCAATTTCCAGTAAAGAAATGAATTTGTCCAGTCTTGAAATAGCATGATGTCCAATTTCTAATAGAATCAAGATGGGCAAGTAATATTCTCTTCCTTTGTTCGAAATCAAAGCAAGAATGTGACCAAGTTCAATTAACCACATTGTGCTCGAACTAATAACGAACCAAAAGAAATTAGCTCGATGCATTATAAATTCGTACACTATTATCCCACCTCCAGATTGAGTGTGATAACACACTAATACCACTGAATAATGTTCTAATAGCGCACCAATTTTAATGCAACAAGGCCAATAATCATCATGTAAGGACATTAGTCTGGAGCTCTTCTCTTTGCAATCCTAATCCTAAGGTTAGGTGTTTGCGCCTTGTCTAAGTTGATTAGCTTCCTTGCTGCACTTTTTAACTCGTCGAACGAGCAAAACTGTAAAGTACCTGCAAAAGAAAAAACCATGTTAGCTAAAAAGTCCGCTAGCGCATTTCCTTCTCTGAATACATGTTGAAAAATCACATTAAAGTGATCCTTCATCTCCTTAATCATCTTCACTTCTGTACTTATAGCCCAAGGAACATCCCACTCTCCCTCGATGACCTTCTTCAACACCAAAGAATCAGTCTCTAATACAAGCGGATGCAAGTCATTTTCCATACAATATTGAAGCCCGTGTAATATTGCCTTCGCCTCCGAGACTATATTGGTATTCACTCCGATGTCGACTGCTTTTGCGAACACTAAATCTCCCTTGTCATTCCTCACGCAAAATGCACTCGAACTAGGCCCAGGATTTCCTTTCGACGCCCCATCCGTATTACATTTGTACCACCCGCGATTCGGAAGTTGCCACACTATTCTATTCGTGACCAATATCGGCCTATATGCTTCAAAATATCGAATCATCTCCGGCCATAACAGAGGTATAGTTGCCAACCATGGGTATCTGCTTTTTGCCAAGTAATATAAGGTCCTGTTTACTTCATGTATCACTCTATTAGTCGACACATTTCCTCCATACTTGCCCTTGTTTCTTCTCTTCCATAGCTCCCATGTGATTATGGCCGGAGCTGCCTGAAATAGTAGTTTCAATTTCGGACAACACCCTGCACTCCACCAGCTTCTAATAACTTGTTTTAATTGAACTCGAGGTTCAATAATTCCTGCTGCCCCCATGAAAATTTCCCAGACCTTCTTAGCTGTAGGACTTGACAAAAAAATATGGTCGATCGATTCCTCCTGAGGATGTTCACAAGACCAACACCTCGACATGACTATCTGTCCTTGCCGTCTCCATAGATCATCCGTTGCAATCTTTTGCCTCCATAATCTCCATAGGAAAAAGGAAATTTTGAATGGCAAACCCTTTGTCCACATTAGCTCGAATTCTTTATTTGTGTCTGCTCGATGTCTCACAAGATGCCAAGCACTGCTGACCGAAAAGTTTCCAGATGGATTGGGCATCCAGTGAGGTATATCCCAGCCAATGTTCCTGTCATCATAGTGTACATTTTCTTGCACATGATCAGCTATGTACGCCGGTAATATCTGCCCCAACAATTGAGCGTTCCACATTCCATTTCTTCGCAACTCAGCTACATCTTGATACGTTTCATCTACCGGAAAATCATCATCTACAACATGATACAAAGCACCCAACCCTGTCCAATTTTCATGCCACATATTTGTTGTTCCAGACTTCATCTCCCATAAAATTTCATGTTCGATATTATCTCTAGCCACCAACATCTGCCTCCAAACATGCCACCCATCTCGAAATTGCACCACAGTTGGTAATTCCTTCTTACAATATTTATTCCACATGAAGTTAGACCACAATGATTTTGATGTTCTAAATCTCCACCAAAGTTTAGCAAACAATGCTTTAGAAACATCATGAAGCGATCTAAATCCCAATCCTCCTTCATCTTTAGGTAGACATAAATTCTGCCATGAAGCCCAATGTCTACTCCTACCCTCTTCTTTGTTACTCCAGAAAAACCTCGCAAATAGTTTGTGAAGATGCTCCAAAATATTGTTTGGTGGGTCTAGCACAGAGAGCATGTGTATGGGCATACTCTGAAGCACACTGATAATCAGTGTAGCCTTTCCCTCAAACGACAATAACTTTCCTTTCCAAGCATGCAATTTATTTTTCACCTTTTTGATGAGATCGTCGTAATNGTGAAAGTGGGAGCTCTTGATTTTGAGCTCTTTGTTGGGGTTGTTCCGTTGTCCTTCGGAACGAAGCGTCCGTCACCGACCAAATTCTAATCTTTTTGGTTGTAGGACCAACATTTGTCGTTGCCCCATACCATTTAAGTATATTCATCACGACAGAAGCATAAGGGAGTGCTTCCCCCTCACGAATTGCATCACGCATATGTATCATGATAAATTGCGTCCAATTTATCCTTGCTTCGTGCAAAATTGCGTGCATTATCTTCACATCTTCAACCGAGAGGATGGTACGAGAGTATTTTCTCGGTTTTAGAATACGAGTGATAATGTAGAAGAGTAAACGGTACTCTTCATGCATGTTCGTGATGGTTGGTCGACGGCTTGAACGACTTGGTTGTCTGCCGACACCCATAAGTGCCAAAAATGTCGCCTCGTCGAAGGCCGCTCCTTGAACACCGGCGTAGATATTTATGTCTTTGCCATCAGTCGGAAGTCCCGTGATTCCCGACAGTATTTCATGAGAGAGGAAGATTTCCGTTCCATTTATGGAGGAAACAAGATTCTCGTCAACTTGACGGAGATTGGAGTAAAATGCACGAATTAAATCTTCGTGTATAAACTCTTGTTGATTTCCTACAATGCATAAGAGATTTGATGATCTTAGTGCATTGTAAAGAGTATTAAATCCTTTCAAGTCGAAATAAACTTCCCTCACAAATCTTGGAGGCAAAACGTCTCTTTTCTCAAAATTTTCTCGAAAATTTTGTAGTTCATGTCTAGTATGGAACCATAGATATGAACCATCTTTGAACTTATAGGCATTTCTTGGAATGAGATTTGTAGATGAAGAAGCCATTTTTATGAAGTTTGAAGAATTTGAAGATTGGTTTGAAACCAAAGAAGAAGAAGAAGAGGAAGAGATTTGAGCAAATATTGAAGTTCTTGCACTTTTGGAATAGATCTTAAGTGAATTTGAGAGTGTGGGGTGAGTAATATATAGAGTGTAGGATGAAGATGACCGTTTGGGGGTTAAAATAGTCATTTCAAAACTTTCAAACGGTCATAAACGGCTCTATTTTTCAAAAGCATTCAGCTGCCATCGATGGCAAAATGAAGGACCATCGATGGCGTGACCCCTCTGGAAAAATATCGTGTGAGGCAGTAACATTCCACCATCGATGGTGTCTGTATTGCCATCGATGGCGTGACCTCTCTGGAAATTTTCGTTAATTCCAGTATCACACCGCCATCGATGGCTCATTGGTTGCCATCGATGGTTTTTGCTTTCTGGAAATTTTTGTCAGTTTCAGTGATGTTTGGACATCGATGTTGCATGTGAAAGCATCGATGGTTGAGCGTTGAAGTGAGTATTTTTCACATGATAAGTGAATACTTTGGTTAGTTAAGTTCCCCCTTACTTACTAGATCATCCAAATGATGAGGAGAACCTGCAAAACAAAGTAAACGTCTCCGACGCTCAAGTTAGTAATGTTCAAAACATAAATAATTATGCACATAATTAGATCATTGTTGAGTCAAGAATTCCAAGCTCGCCTCGAATTCTAAAAAATGACTCTTTCTCTAAAGGTTTAGTAAAGATGTCTGCTAATTGATTACGAGTTTCTACAAACTCAATTTCGACATCCCCTTTGAGAACATGATCTCTAATGAAATGATGCCTGATTTCAATGTGCTTTGTTCTCGAATGAAGAACGGGATTCTTCGTGAGACAAATGGCGCTAGTGTTGTCACATCTAATTGGGATGTGATCAAGACTTAGGCCGTAATCCACAAGTTGTTGTTTCATCCAAAGGATTTGAGCGCAACAACTTCCAGCGGCTATATACTCCGCTTCAGTGGTGGATAAAGCAACACTGACTTGTTTGCTAAACCAAGAAACTAATGAACTACCAAGCATGTGGCAAGTGCCACTAGTGCTTTTCCTATCCAATTTGCATCCCGCAAAGTCGGAATCGGAATGGCCGATAAGGTGGCAGGATGAACCCTTGGGATACCAAAGTCCCACGTTCATTGTGCCGATGAGGTATTTCATTATCCGTTTTACCGCAGTCAAATGCGATTCTTTCGGACAAGATTGATACCGTGCACATAAGCAGACACTAAACATTATATTGGGACGACTTGCAGTAAGGTAAAGTAGAGATCCGATCATACGTCTGTATCTCTTGACTTCTACTTCTTTACCTTTTTCATCTTTGTCAAGGGTTCCCGAAGTGCTCATAGGAGTCGGCATTGCTTTGGCGTCAATCATGTCGAATCGCTTAAGCAATTCCTTGCAGTACTTTGATTGACAAATGAAAGTCCCGTCTTTCATTTGCTTCACTTGCAAGCCCAAGAAGAAGTTGAGCTCACCCATCAAAGACATTTCGAACTCCTCTGTCATAAGGTTAGAAAATTCCTTGCACAAAGATTCATTAGTAGCACCGAATATAATGTCATCTACATATATTTGTACTAACAGGATGTTATTGCTTTTATTCATTATAAAAAGTGTAGTGTCGACTTTTCCTCTTTTGAATCCATTGTCCAAGAGAAATTTACTCAGTCGCTCGTACCAAGCTCGGGGAGCTTGTTTAAGACCGTAGAGCGCTTTCTTGAGTTTAAAAACGTGATTTGGAAACTCAAAGTTTTCAAACCCCGGTGGTTGGTCGACATATACTTCCTCTTGAATAACAACCATTGAGGAAGGCACTCTTAACATCCATTTGAAAAAGTTTGAAATTCATTGAAGATGCAAATGCAAGAAGTAAGCGAATGGCTTCTAGACGTGCAACAGGTGCATATGTTTCTTCAAAGTCAATGCCTTCTTCTTGATTGTAGCCTTTGGCTACTAGCCTAGCTTTGTTTCTAGTTATTATTCCATTTTCGTCTAATTTATTTCGAAAAACCCATTTCGTACCAATTATTGTATGGTCATCGGGTCTTGGCACCAATTCCCAAACGTCATTTCGTTTGAATTGGTTAAGCTCCTCTTGCATTGTCAAAGTCCAATGTTCATCATTAATTGCGTCAGAAATGGTTTTTGGTTCAATTTGTGAAACAAAAGCCATGTGTGTGATTGTGTTCCTAAGAGTGTTTCGAGTACTTACCCCTCGGTTGATGTCACCGATTACCTTGTCTAGTGGATGATCTCTAGACGTTCTCCACTCATTCGGAAGCTCTTCTTGCTCTTTGTTTTGATCCTCTTGAGGTCTCTCACCATCATCCTTTTTGGTATGGCTTGGACCTTCATTATCATCAAGATGAATTCCTTCTAACGAATTTGCAAGATCATCACAAATATCCTTTCTCGGCAAGCGAGAGTTATTTCGGCAAAGATCACGTGTGGTGATTCTTCAATAGTTAAAGTGCGTTTATTAAAGACTCTATAGGCTTTACTACTCAAAGAATAACCAAGGAAGATGCCTTCATCAGATTTTGCATCAAATTTTCCTAAATTGTCTTTTCCATTATTGTGAACAAAACATTTGCAACCAAAGATGCGAAGATGGGAAAGATTAGGCTTTCTACCTTTATACAATTCATACGGCGTTTTCATAAGTATTGGCTTAATGACAGCTCGATTTAAAACATAGCATGCAGTACTTACGGCATCGGCCCAAAAATATTTAGGAATTTTAGCCTCATTAATCATAGTTCTAGCCATCTCTTCAAGAGATCTATTCTTACGTTCCACCACTCCATTTTGTTGTGGTGTTCGTGGGGCTGAGAAATTATGATCGATTCCGAGTTCATCACAAAAGATATCAAATTCGTCTTTGTCGAACTCTCCCCCATGGTCGCTTCTAATGGCTACAATACTACAATTCATTTCATTTTGAACCTTTTTCGCAAATTTTCTAAAAATATTGAATGTCTCACTTTTATGAGTAAGAAATAATGTCCAAGTAAATCTAGAGTAATCATCAACAATAACAAAGACATAATAATTTCCACCAAAGCTTTTCGTCCTAGAAGGTCCAATGAGATCCATGTGCAAGAGTTGTAAGGGTCGAGTAGTTGAAACTATATTCTTAGACTTGAATGAAGATCTTACTTGTTTCCCTTTTGACATGCATCACAAATAGAGTCTTTTTCAAACTTGATTTTTGGAAGACCAATTACTAAGTCTTTAGAAATCAATTTATTTAAATGACTCATGTTAATGTGAGCTATTCTACGATGCCATAGCCATGTATCTTCCTCTTTACTCATGAGACACTTAGCAATACTTGAGGAGGTATTATCTAGATCAACCATATAAATATTATCAATTCTATCACCTTGTAGAATTACCTCATTATCATTAAGGTGTTCTACCGAGCAATATTTAGAATTGAAAATAACACGATTTCCCTTGTCACATAATTGACTTATGCTCAAGAGATTGTGTTTGAGACCTTTAACCAACAAAACATCATTAATAGAGGAGGAAGGATTTTTGCCTACCGAACCAATGCCGATAATCTTTCCTTTGTTATTGTCACCAAAGATGACATGCCCTCCCTTTGTTGGTTTAATGCTCAAAAATTTGGATGCATCCCCGGTCATGTGCTTGGAGCATCCGCTATCAAGGTACCAAAGTACACTTGACGCCTTCAAGCACACCTATAATCAAATTAATGACAGGATTTAGGTACCCAAGTACTTTTGGGTCCTTTTGGGTTAGTGGCATAAAAATATGTATCACATTGGGTAAAGTGTCTATGCCTTGAATAGCATACCGGTGCTATGTGGCCTACTTTACTACAATAGTGACATATTACATTAGGATTCCACATATATCTAGGGGAATAATATTCACTAGATTTGTAGGGATTTTTCCTAGGTTGTGTCACATTGTTTTTCCTACCTTGGTTGTCTGTAGGCATTTTCACGAATTGGTTCTGGTTCTTATGCCCAGTGTATTTCTTTCTAGGTGTTTTATTCCTAGTTGTATTCTTACTAGGTTGGTTACTTTTATTTTTCGTGAAACCTATTCCTTATTTACTAACATGAACATGATCAATAATAAGATTCAAATCCTTTTGAGGCTTATTGAATTTATTAAGAGAGGCTTCTAGTTTTTCCACATAAGCCTTAAGGGATTTGCAAGATTTACAAGAGCTATTTGAATTTTCGGGTTTATCGGCACTTCTTTTTTCAAAAAATTTGTTCTCTTCTCTTAGTTTCTCATTTTCCTTAGATAATTTTTCTACCTCTTTTTCGGAATCTAAGAGATTCTTTTTCAAAGCCTTATTTTTATTTTTCATGCCGACAAATTCGTCATAAAGTTCTTCAAGAGCGTTTTGCAATTCTATTGGAGTAAAAAATTATTTAGAAAGTTTAGTACTAACCTGTTCATCTTCTTGAGGAGTATCCTCAATGGCCATGAGACAGAGGTTCGCAACTTCATCTTCATCGCTTGATTCGTTGCCTGAGTCGTCCGCTTCCCAAGACATGAATGCCCTTTGCTTATTGTTGGGCTTTTTCTTCTCAGCTTTAGCATTTGGGCAGTAAGGTTTGATGTGCCCAATTTCTCCGCATCCATAGCACTTTGGAGGTGCTTGTTTTTTGGTTTTTTTATCTCGTTCCCTTCTCATAAATTTTTGGAACTTTTTGATGACCATTCCGTACTCTTCGTCATCACTACTTGAGTCTTTGTCCTCTTTGACCTCTTCCTTTGAGGTTGATGACTTGAGTGCCAAACTTTTCTTTTTCTTATCATCACCAAAGACAATAGGCTTGTTAAGGTGAGTAGTTTCATAAGTAATAAGATTACCTCTTAGCCCATCATAAGTGACTTTGGTGGAGGCGGTAGCTTCTTGGATTGTATCTACCTTTGATTGCCACTCCGGTTTTAGACTTCGGAGTATTTTTCTCACAAGTTCTTCTTCGGAATAAATTTTTCCGAGAGCGTCAAGATCATTGATGATGCTTGAAAACCGTTCAAAGGTTTTCTCAATTTTCTCATCATCCTTCATCCTAAATAATTCATATTCATAGGTTAGAAGGTCAATTTTAGCTTTACGGACTTGGGACGTACCTTCATAGGTGATTTCGAGTTTGTACCACATTTCCTTTGCGGTTTTGCATCTTGATATTTTCGGTAGTCATCCGGATTTACCGCACAGTAAAGCATATTTATAGCTCGTGCATATGCTTCAACCTTTCTTATATCTTCATCGGAATATTCATTTTCCGGTTTAGGAATCAATTGATCTCCGACCTTTTTGATGATAACCTCCTCACCATTTTCAATAATTTGCCACAATTTAAAGTCGATGGCTCGTACGTATATTCTCATACGTTCCTTCCAGTAGGTGTAATTTGTCCCATCGAAGAGAAGTGGTCTCGACGTGGACTGTCCTTCACCTAATCCTGCATATACATTTCTAGAAGAGAAAGCCATAGATCTTATTCTCAACCGGTTAAGGCTTTAAGAGAGTTAGGCTCTGATACCAATTGTTAGAATATATGCACAACGCTAGAGGGGGGTGAATAGCGTTATAAGGAACAATTAAAACTTTTCGAGATATAGATGAGCAATTTAAAAGCTTAAGTTCGAAAATGAAATAGCGAGGAATAAAGTGCGGAATGTAAAAGGAAGCGTACACAACAATGTATAGTGGTTCACTACAACTTGTAGCTAGTCCACTCCTCAAGAGACTCTCTTGAGTATTTCACTATCTCCGTTAAGCTTCCGGGTGCCTAACAAACCGTTTACAACACGAACACTTGAGTCACACAAGGTTTGTTAACAAACAAGAAAGAAACTCTTCCTTAATTACAACAAGGGACAACTTCCCTTAAGTGTATGACAACACAAAGATCACTCAAAAATGAATCTCTCTAAAGAGTAAGTAGAGTGAAGAAGTTATAGCTCAAGAACACAACTTTAGTACTTCAAGAAAATGGCTCAAAATAAGCTTGATTGATAATGTAAACTTGAAGCAATTTGATCTTATAATTTGGAAGAAGTGTTGTATTCAAATGAGGTTTATGAGGCTATATTTATAGCCCCAAAACCCCATATTTCCGTTGGGATGCTTTGCCAAGCTTTCATGAGCTTAAACAAGAGTTTTGGGCATTAAAAAATTTCTGCCCGTTTGTCAAAACATCGATGTTTTTACATTAGACATCGATGGTTAACAAAAACTAGCCGTTAAGCTCCAACGGACACAAAGGACATCGATGTTTGCCTATTAGACATCGATGTCTATGTATTTCTGCTGCTGGACATCGATGTTTATTCCCTAGACATCGATGTCTGGCTCTTTCTGGAAATTTTCCAGCGCGAATTTTATTCAACAATTTTATTATTTTGTAATACCAATTGTCTTGAAAATGTTTTAATGATTTTTGAAAACGTTTTTAAACTTGAGCCAAGTTCTTAAAAACTAAAGATGATTCAAAAATAACATTAAGACTCAAAAACTAAAAGACAACATTTTTAGTCTTCAATCTTTTTGCTTCATTGACATGTTCCATGCATCAACTTCTAGTATCTTGAAAGCTTGACTTGTAGTTACCACAAAGTCGATAGCAATCTCAGTAGTTCGTCAATGATGGTTTGTCAATTATCAAAACCTACAACAAGACACAAAGTCGTTAGTTAAGGTTTCATAAACAAGAATGCGTTTTCCAACACTTATAAGTCTCGTGATTCCCTTTATAAATTGAATTTTCACCAATGAAGCCTTGTGTCGAAATAATTATGCGTTCAATATGTATTGCAAAGATTCTTGTTATGTTGAATTAATGCTTGAGAATGTGATTTAAGTATGGGCTGTGTGTTACTCTGTTATGATTTATAAGCATGAATTTTTATGAAAGCTATCATGTCAATTGTATAAGAAGTCACATGTGCCTAAAACCCTAATTTGCTCAAGTATGTGTTTAAAGTCTTAATTTGAAAGGCCTTGTTGTTGATTATCCATGATAATGATTGAAAATGGAATAGTGAGCTTAAATTATGAAGTACTGTCAATGTGCCAAGAGTGATATTGCGTTAGGCCAATGATGTCAATAAAATGAATGACATGTAAAAGAATATGAATTGAGTGGTAAATACTTTTAATAATAAATGCCTTGGGAGTATTGTTTTTCCACCGAGGAAGGGTAGGTCGGAACAACCTAATCCCGAAACTACACGTGCCGGTGTAGGAGTGATTAAGGGGTAAATCCCCGTGTTAATGTGATGAGACTGTTTCCCCTTCTATGGGATGAGATTGGTGTGTTGAGATGTTTTCCTCTTAAATGGGATGAGATTATTATTAGCTAGATGTGATGAAATGTCGACCCACACGGCATTGTGGTGAGATGGCTTAGCCGATCAGCCTGAGATCGAATGACATGCCGCGCACATGGTGGTATTGTGAGTGTATATATCAGGGTGATACGGCTTAGCCGGTCGGGCTGAGATCGGACTCCGTGCTAAAACACAGTGGTATATCGGTGCTAAAGATATCCCAACTTAAATTACCGAAACCTACTTGAAATTTATGTTTTCCCTAATGTGACACTTTGATACCGTTTCAGTCTCTTATTGATATCATGCTTTATTCTCCGTTTACTGTTGCTCGTTCTATTAAGAGAGTGTTTAATTTTACATACTAGTACTATTCCATATGTACTAACGTCCCTTTTGCCAGGCCGCTGCATCTTTAATGGATGCAGGTGGTTCCATAGCGGGTAGTATTGATCAGTGATAGCAGCGCACCCTCTCCTCAGCTGATTTGATGAGCCCCACTTCATTTCTAGGTCCTGTATCTTCTATCCTTTGTACATGGCATTTTGAGGTATAGCTGGGGCCTTGTCGCCGGCACTGTCATAGCACTCTTTTATTCCTGTTAGAGGCTCTGTTGACATAGTGTGGTTTGTATCTGTTTTTGGGAAAGTTAAAACTAAAAATGTTGTAATTGTATCATCTGTTCCACTTTAACTATGAATATACAATGTACTTTTTTGAACATTTGTTAAGGACGTAACTAATAATGAAATGGTGTTGTTCACATGACTTCTTACTGACTAATTAATGAAATATACTCTTCTCTTTATTTGTGGGTGATATGGGTAGACGGCACTGTGCAGGCTTGCTCGATCGAGATAACTCTATTGAGCGGCAGTCACGCTCCTCGAGATCGGGGATTGACAACCCCTGCCTGAGCTAAAGTGCTGAACATGCTCAGAAACTGGGCAAGAGTCTCCTGGAGGGCTGGTGCAATAACAGGCATCTCAGGTGCCTGCCCTCTAACTAGAGCTACTGGTGGCTCCTCTGTAGCAGCTCGTGTGGGTGCTCTGGCTGCACCACGTGAACGTCCTCGGCCTCTACCCCGGCCTCGACCTCTCGCGGCTCTAGCAGGGGCGCGGGTGTCTGGTCATCTAATCCAGCTGTACGTGTCCTCACTATCTGTGATAGAATAGAAAGACAGAAATTTAGAATCTGAATTCAAAAATTTCGCACGATAAGGAATCAAAGAAGTGAACCTTTTCCTAACAGTTCCATAGCCTCCCGAAGATAAGTACAGAAGTCTCCATAACGATCTGCGAGACTCTACTAAACCTGCTTATGACTCATAATACCTATGAATCTAGAGCTATGATACCAACTTGTCACTACCCCAATTCCCCTCCGTAGGGTGTCGTGATGGCACCTAGTCTCTAAGACTAGGTAAACTTAACAAGCATGCAAAATAATTGAAATAATAATCTAAAAGCTCAAAACGTCAGCAATTGTATAAAGTAAAAACTACAACTCAAGTATATATACATCTTCCAAAACCCGGTAGATATAAGTCACAAGCTCTAGATACAATTTTGTAAATATCCTAAACATCACTCTCTATCAAAACATAAAGAAATAAGGAAAAGACGGAATAGATGGGGACTCCGAGGCCTGCAGACGCGGGCAGGTGTACCTTGAACTCTCCAAGCAGCAGCATAACGCTCTAATATTGAGGCTGATAGGATGTACCTGGATCTACACAAAAACATGTGCAGAAATATAGTATGAGTACACCACAACGGTATCCGATAAGTGTCAAGCCTAACCTCGGTAGAATATGGACGAGGTCAGGTCAGGGCCCTACTGGGAATGATAAGAAACAAGGAAGAAGATGTAATGATATAATAAAGTGACAGGGAGGTGTAACAATAGAAATTTACGGAAGGTAACAACACGGAATCAAGAAGACAAATACAACACGTAAGGAAGCAAAAACCTTACAAGTTAAGGAACAACAACAACAACAATACAACAAATAGAGGAAATCAACAGGGGCACTCCCGAGGTACCACCTCGTAGTCCCTAAAGTAAATACCTCACAATCTTTCCTTATAATAACAACCGCACGGCAGAAACCTCGTGCTACAATAATAATCCACACGGCAGAAACCTCGTGCCACGATAACAATCCGCATAGCAAAAATCTCGTGCTACAATAACAACCTGCACGGCAGAAACCTCGTTCCTCAATAACAACCCGCACGGCAGAAACCTCATGCCACAATAACAACCCGCACAACAGAAACCTCGTGCCACAATAAAAACCCATACAACAGAAACCCCGTGCCACAACCAAACAATCACCTCAACAATAATCACGTAAAACCAAAACATAACGAATGAAACAATGATATTCCAAGCAAAGAATCCCACATATAAATAATGAATATGGAATCAAGGAAGCAGGTAATTCGACTAAGCATGTTGTATAAATTGCAAATAAGAGATAAGACATGTAGACATATAAAATTAGGCTAAACATGATGACTACACATGCAAGAGTAACTCAATTAAGGAAATAAACGGAAACTACTTAGCAAAAACTGGATTTTCAACATTTAGCCCTAGTGCGCACTCGTCACCTCGCGTACACGGCCTTCACATATTGCAAATTACAATAACAGTATCAAATCCTAAGGGGAATTTCCCCCACACAAGGCTAGACAAGTCACTTACCTCAAACCACACTCAATCAATCAATAAGAAGGCTTTTTCCTCGATTTTTCGATTCCGAACGGCTAAAATCTAGCCAAAAACAATTACATACAATAAATATAACTATAGGAAACTAATCTAAATAACAAAATTATGATTTTAGCAAGAATTGGAAAAAAATCTCCCCAAAAAGTTGACCTGGGTCCACGTCTCGGAACCTAGCCAAAATTATAAAATCCGAACACCCATTCGATATCGAGTCCAACCATTCTAGAATTATCCAAATTCGAACTCATTTTGGTCTTTCAAAACTCAAGAATTAGGTCTAAGAACTTTACACCTTTTTTCCCCAAATGTTTCAACCCAAATCCTTAATTAAATGAAGAAATTGAAGATAGATTAGTGAAAATTAATCAAAAACGAGTTAGGAACTCTTACCCCAACAATCCCTCTGAAAATCCCTGAAATTATCGCCTTAATCCGAGCTCTCAAAGTCCAAACATAAAAATTAGATCAAACCTTTGATTTTTTTCCCTTTTTCTGCCCAGTTATGTCGCACCTGCGACCTTACTGCCGCATCTGCGGCTCCGCACCTGCGGAAAAGTCATTGCAGGTGCAAATTTCACTTAATCCACAGAGTCTGCTTCTGCTAGCATAGGGTCGCACCTGCGACATTAGCCGCTCCTGCGCATCTCCTCACCACAAAAGCGAAGCTGCTTCTGCGGAACATTGTCTGCATCTGCGAGGCTTTGCCTGGGATGCCTTGTCTGCTTCTGCATTCCCTCAAGTGCACGTGCGAGCCCCCACCTGTAGTCATAACCTCCATAGGTGCGATTGCACCAGAAGCTGGGAGCTTCAGCATTTGCACAAGTCCAACAATTGATCCGATATCGATCCGAATCACACCCAGGGGGCCCCCAGGACCCCGTCCGAGTATACCAACTAGTTCTAAAACACATAGTGAACCTACTCGAGGCCAAAAACCACATCAAACAATGCTAAAAACACGAATTGCGTATCAATTCAAGCCTAATGAAGTTTAGAAGTTCTAACTTCTACATTCGATGTCGAAACCTATCAAATCACATCCGATTGACCCCAAATTTTACACACTAATCATAATTGACATTTCAGACCTATTCCAACTTCCTGAATCAGAATCCGACCCTGCTATCAAAAAGTCTACTCCCGGTCAAACTTCCCATAATTTCACCAATTTCTAGCTTTCGCCAATTCAAGCTGAAACGACCTGCAGACCTCCAAATCAACGTTTGGACATGCTCCTAATAATACTAAAATCATCATACGGAGCTACTGGAACCGTCAAAACTTCATTCCGGAGTCGTCTTCACACAGATCAACCTATGGTCAACTCCTACGACTTAAATTTCCATTTAGGGACTATGTGCCCCCATTCCACTCCGAAACTCACCTGAACCCGATACCAAGCTCCTCAGCAAGTCACATAGGGGATCGGGGCTAATACTCTCAAAACGACCGATCGGGTCGTTACATTAACCTTTAGATTAAAAACATCAATAATTCATTGGAATTTATTCACAAAGCTACCCGTTAATTTATCTCTTAGAATTAAAGTTTATTAGAAGGAAGAACATTAACTCTGGGAATAATCAAATTAAGTAGTGAATTCGCGAGAATCAATAGTAGTTTAAAAGTAAACTAAGAACAAGAATTGGATTCCATGATAATAATCTTGCACCTGTCTCACATTAATTTTTCTTATTTCTCCCATTGATAATTACTGTGCTGCTCAACTCTTATCTTCCGGTGATTAATTATACTTACTTTTAATTTTATTTATTAATTGTTGTGATTAGTCATCTCAAATTAACGGTTTATCCATCCGGAATAGCTTTAAGCCGTAAATTACTATAATATTATTTAATTTCAATTTATATAGATACTATATAAACTATACTCTATTTGGCCAACAAGTATTAATTATATATACCGATTTTACGCTCGTTAAATTTCCAAATCTTATCTCTAGTTTTAGACATGTTTCTAGAACGCCACCGCCCTCCTTTTTTAGTCCCCTTGTTAAGTGTACACAAACTTCATTCCCACTATCTCATCTTAATTCTGATGTTAGTGAGCCTTCAAATTCAATCATGACATCTTTTCCTTCTCAATCTCAGCCACATGCGTCTTTGAATGCTTCTTACACTATTTTTGTCACGACTCAATTCCTTCTATGGTGCCCAACGACGTCGCTAGGCCAACCAACGGTGAACTAGCCATATATTTATTCCTTTTAATACGTTCAAAGTAGTTGATTTTGATTTATTAAGTAAATAAAAAAAAGTGAAAAATTTAATAGAATAAAGCGTAAACTAATAAAAGAGCAAGTATGATGAAATAAATAGTCAAAAATCATAAAGTGTCTACTAGCATGTTCCCAAGACCCGATGTCACGAGTGTATGAGCAACTAGTAGAATATACAAAACACCTAAGCTACTGTCAGACAGAAAATAAATACAAAAGAGAGAGACTGCGGGTGCTACAGAACGAACTCAAAGAGCAGCTCACCACTATGCCTCAGGATAATGGGGTGCGCGCCTGAATGGACACCAGATGCACCTACCTCAGATCCTGCAAGATTAGTGCAGAAGTGTAGCGTGAGTATATAAACAACATGTACGCAGTAAGTGTCCAATCTAACCTCGAAGAAGTAGTGACGAGGGGTTGACATCGACACTTACTATGGGCCAGCAAATAAAATACAAAAATTCTAAATAGGCATGGAATATGTGAATAATAATAATAACACAATAGTAAGCAATAAATAAATGATTCTTTAACTGATAGTAAATTCCAGAGTCTCCAACTAACACTTACTAGTTCCAAAGCAATTTCGGTCATTAAATAGATTATAAATTCTCAAGCCATAAAATAATATCAAGTGTAATCGAGCTCCGAGTATTATCACGCACGATTTATGCCGAGGTCGTACGGCCCGATCTAAAATACTGTGTGCACTGTCGAGGGTCGAATGGCACAAACCATATATGCATCTATTATACTGCCGAGGCGAATGGCCCGCTCCCATGAGAGTAGAGAAGTATACCTCGCTCACGAAAGTACTTGCGACGCGAGAGGACATGGATTTATCAGAGTTATTATGTATTTCCTCAATTCTTCCCAAAAATAAGAAATCTAAATATAAAATTTCTAAATTTAAAATTCCTAGCCTCAAATCTACTCAAAAAAATTAATATGCATAATAAACACAATGGTACAATTAAGGCATGATGTAGATCTAAGGCTATCCGGACATATCATATAATATAGCTACGCACGGACTCTCATCACCTAATGCATACGTAGCTCCCAACACAAGTAGTACACAACAAGATACACCTAAGGGGATGAGTTCCCTCTAACAAGATTAGTCGAGAGACTTACCTTGATTCCAAGTACTCAATCCGGCTCTCCAACCTCACTAGAACTCTTCAAACGATGCCGAGGCTCCGAAACTAATCAAAAATCATATAAACTAGTAAATATATACTCGAAATTTTATAATTTAGCTTTTATATTAGTTGCCCAATCCAATTTGGAAGATTCATGAAATTCAACCCCAGGCCCACGTGCTCGGATTCCGGAAATTTTTTAATATAAAAGTTACCCATGACCTCCCGAACTCAAATATATAATTTGTTCCAATTTTCACCACCAATTTCATGATCAAATCCCAAATTTACCAAAACCCTAGGTTCTTCACAAAATCCCACTAGTTTCACAAACTTTCCATGTTTAATCTACCTAAAATCCGCGTATTTAACTTCAAAACGGGTGGAGTTTACTTACCTTGTACTGTAGAAGAGATTCCCACTGAAAAGTGCTCTCAAAAATTGCCAAAGAAAAAATGAAAGTGTGAGGAAAAAGGCATAAGTCTCGAATTAAAAGCCCTCTCTACCCAGCGATTTCCGCTTCCACAGACCTAGGGTTGCATCTGCAACGCCGCACCTACAGAAAATCCATCACAGGTGCGGTTCTCACTAAGGTTGGGCAAGTCCACATCTGAGGAGAATCATGCGCACCTACGCATCCGCTTCTGCGGAAACTACCCTCACCAGTGCTCTTGCGCCTGCGAATGGCCTCTGCTCCTGCGACCCCAGGCCTTCTTGGCCTCGTCTGCATCTGCGACCACTTTCCTCGCATCTACGAGCTTGCAGATGTAGAAAAACCTCGCATTGCAATCACTGCTCAGCCCACTCTAGGGACCCCTCGATCCGATTCGCACCCGAGCCCCTCCCCCCCCCCTCCCAGGACCCTATCTAATTATACTAACGCATCCAACAACATAATACGGACTCGCTCGCGCGATCAAAACACCAAAATGACATCTAGAATCACGAATCGGACACCAAAATGCATGAATTCAACATGAAACTCAAAAACTTTCAAAAAAGCCCTTCCGTGCATCGGTTCCTATCAAATCAACTCGGAAGGACGCCAAATTTTGCGTGCAAATCATAAATCACCACACAGAACTATTCTTAGGCTCCGAATCCCAAACGGACTTCATAACTCCAAAGTCTTACTCCAAACCAAATTTAAAGAACTAGAAAAAAAAAACCTTCAATGAACCAACTTCCTACATCGAGCGCCGAAATGCTCCCAGGTTACCCAAAACCCGAGCCGAATACATGCCCAAGTTTGAAATCATCATACAAAACTATTGGAACCTTCAAATCCTGGTTCTGAGGTCGTTTACTCAAAATGTTGACTCAAGTCAAACTTGGCCACCTTAGGTCACTATTAAGGAACTAAGTGTTCTGATTTCAACCCGAACCCTTCCAAACCCGAACTAACCATCTCCGCAAGTCATAAAATAGTAAAAGCACGTACGAGGAGTCTTATTTAAGGGAAAAGGGATCTAAAAAGCAAAGGGACCGGTCAAGTCGTTACATTCTCCACCTCTTAAACAAATGTTCGTCCTCGAACTGGTTTAGAATCGTACCTGGAGTGCCGAATAAGTGTGGATACCTACTGTGCATGTCCTCCTCAGTCTCCCAAGTCTCCTCCTCGACTGGTTGACCCCTCCACTGAACCTTTACCGCAAAATCTTCTTGGACCTCAACTGGCGAACATGCCTGTCAACAATGGCAACTAGCGCCTCCTTATAACCCAAGCTCTCATCTAGCTGAATCGTGCTGTAATCTAACACATGCGACCTGTCGGCATGATACCTATGGAGCATAGACACATGGAAAACTAGATGAACTCCCGATAGACTGGGAGGCAAAGCAAGCTCATAAGCAACCTCCCCAACTCGTCTCAACACCTCAAATGGACTTATAAACCTCGGGCTCAACTTGCCCTTCTTCCCGAACCTCATGATCCCCTTCAAGCGGTGAGACTTTCAAGTGAACCTTCTCGCCCACCATAAATGATAAATCGCGCGCCTTCTGATCCTCGTAACCCTTCTGTCTGGACTGTGCTGTGCAAATTCGCTCCTAATCAACTTCACCTTCTCCAAGGCATCCTTCACCAAATCAGTGCCATATAACTTAGCCTCGCTGGGCTCAAACCATCCTATGGGTGAACAATATCGCCGACCATACAAAGCCTCAAATGGAGCCATCTCAATGCTGGACTGATAACTATTGTTATAAGCAAACTCGATCAAAGGCAAGAATCGATCCCATTGCCCTCCGAAGTCAATCACACATGCTCTGAGCATATCCTCCAAGATCTGAACCGTGCGTTCCGACTGACCATCGGTTTGCGGATAAAATGCTGTGCTGAGCTCTACCCGGGTCCTTAACTCACTATGTACAAGGTTAAGGAGTCAACTAAGCATCTCAGTAGTGGGATTGAATAACCGGATCGAATCAGAGTTCACGCCACCCACCTTGAACAAATAGGAGGCGTGGGCCACAGGTCACACATAAGCCGCCGGGTCGCACGACGGAAGAACACCCAACATAAAGATGCACACTCCTCCATGTGAAATATTCATCTTCGTAGGAGATTTTTTATAGTAGTCGTGACCAACAGCCATCAGCTCTCGGCTTGTTGGTAAGGTGAGAGCTTCAAGCCCGATTTCAGGTGGCGCACCCTCCACACAAGCACCGCCCGACGAAGGGGGGACGGGGAAAGCTACAGGCCCAAAACCTTCGACCCTTCTTTCTAAATGGTGGTGCCCGAGGCACCTCATCTTCTCATTTCGTCGTTTCTCACCAAAGTGTTTGGCCTTTCCTTCTCCGCATCCGCTCAGGCTTCGCGACCTATCGCATAGTGAAAAGAAGAAAGTACGAAAGAATAGTAAATGGAGCACACCGCAGAAAGATTCTAAATATGAGAAGTCCCCCTTGGATTCGAGAAGAAGGAAATAAAGAACGGGAACGAAACGAAATAAAGCATTTCTAGCTCTAGTTTCGGATGAGCTTCTCCCAATTATGTAGGGAAATAGAATAGGGCGGCTTGCTCTGACCAAGACTCCACTTTTTGCTCAGTCCGCGGAGCGTATGAATTTCCTGGAATGTAGATAGACCAAAAGAGGGAATGAAGGGATAGGAATAGGAATTATAGTACCATTGGAAAAAAGGGCACCTGTGGGAACATCTCTACTAACAAACCATTTCAATAGTACGGGTGCTGCCGTGCCACGAGGCACGACCATGGAAGTAAAGAAAAAGAAAAAGTTATGTAGTTGGACCATCTGTTCTATCCGTTCGAGTTTTTCTTCTCTAGAGAAGATGAGAGGCTAAAAATGAAAGTGTTCGCAACACATACCGAAAGGGTACTAATTAAGCCGACCATTAATGACTAGTTAAAACACCAGGAGTGGTTTGATCCCCTATTTGATCAAACTGCTCTGAGAAAGATAAAAAGCAAAGTCTCATAGTTCGGAGCCCAGCTCCAACAACTTCTTCATAAGTGAGGTGAGGTACTTCTTTTTGTTTGAATAGGGGGTCGCCCTTTTTTTGGTTGAAGTAGCCACGACTTTGGTCGTAGTAAGTTTAAACCCATAAACCCAGTCCACTTGCAGCCATGTTGATCAAAATGACTAAGTTTAATGACTTGATCAGTCACTAGCCCTCGTATTATAAGATTCTCTCACCCTGTGGTCGACATTCCATTCCCCTTAGTCGTAGGTGCTCGTTCTATTTTGATTTGAATAGGTCGGGGCTCTCGAGATACATATGGCCGGCCCTTCGAGTGTCTCGGTGATACAAATAAACAAAAGATGATGGTTTTTAACATACCCTTGAAGAAAAAGCCAATCCTTACCAAAGGAGGAAATAGAATAATCTACCTTATTTTTTCCTTCTCGTTGATTCCTCCCGACAATCAAGCTGCACTTCCTTCTAACAAGTGGCTGAGAGTTAGCAAGCAACCTTGGCCTCTTGGTAGGAGGTTCGTTGTCCCCCTCCTTTCCGGTCCAGCCGCAGTACGGCACCTGAACTCGAAGCTACGATCAGATTCGATTGGATCTGGTCCTATCCGACCCAACCCCAAAACTTAGAACGGTCAGCCTATTCGGACGGTAGAACGGTGAGAGGGGGGGTCGTGCCCATTCTCTATCCGGGCATGAGCAGGAACATACAAAAAATGGAAAACCGAATACATGTACATGATGTAACGACATATTCAAAATTACGTGATCCGATTTGATAGGCCGCCCGCAGAAAGGAAAGAGTTTACCGACCACATAACAATTCATTCTTGGGTGTAGCGCGTGGGCCCATGTCTCCCAAACGATCATAGTATGGCCGCTCATCTAATATAAAATCAATGAGTAGATCTCACCTCCCCTTACCCATACCATAGCCGGAAGGGATAGCGTATCCACAGAAGAGAGAGTACGGGCCCTTGCCCAACATTTAGTTTAGATGCTGCTCGAATGCCTTTATGTTATAGGCTGTGTTAAGCATGCTTCTTTGACAGAAAACAAACTCTTTTTCCATGGCAACAGTCGTGACTATAAAGGGCGGGGCGGTAAGCTCTCTATCAACAATAGGGGGCTATTCATAGTAAAAAACTACTAGACTATATGGATTCCAACTGAACTTCAACTTCTACTTGGTTGATTAATTCAGGGGCAGTGCTGGAACATAATGTTGGACGATTTCCATTTCCATATGGTAGTTGAAGTCAAACAGGAGCAAACCAGGTGCAATTCAATCCTTATTCAGCAATGATTCCCAAAATAGCAAAACCTCACTAGACCGAGGCCCATTCTATGGGGACTACACTATATAAGAGAATGAGTAAGGTAATTGCCAATAGTTTCTATTGAAAGACAGGCTGGCTCTTTAAAAAGGGATCCCTCCTAATCTCATTTTGATAGGAAGAGATATTGATAATTATCCCAATGAGGCTTATTACTCAGCTGATAGATCAGGTGAGCCAGCCATGATTACTAAACTCACCAAACCAGCAGCATATGAAAATTTGAATCATAGGTTTCTATATGCTTAAGGAAAATGGGATTTGCAGAGTAGGATACGAAAGTTTATTTATATACAATGGAAAGCCCCTATAATCCATGGACGACCAGTGGAGTTCATAAAAGAAACCAAAGAAAGGTCCGCGACAAAGCTGTCCCTTCTCTCCATATCTATACTTACTAGTTGGGTGCAGATAACACTGTAATAATAACAAAGCCAGATAGAGATATTGTTCGTTCAGAATTGATTCAAATGGCGAGGACCCACGGAAAAATCCACCTTATTCATGCTCCGCACAGCAACTTGCCGGGTCAATATTATATGTCTATGCTAAACTTGGTGATCTATTTTTGTTGCCCCCTTTAAGCGTATGTGATATAATAATTCTTATCTCAGAAGAGAAGTATGCATTGTCCCCACTTAAGTTATTAAGTATTCCCAAAGACGAGGCAATTTTTTTTATGTTGAAACTTTATGTCAGCCAGGGGACCCTGATCATAAGTGGGTTGTTTGTCCCGGTGAAAGGGACGCTCTCATTTTAATCACTCTGGCGCATATGTTGAATAGTTATTTTATGCGTTCATCTATCTTTCAGGAGCAGCCGTGTGGTTTTCCCAAAGATCGCCGTGAGTTCTTTGCCAAATTAAGTGGAGTGGGGAAGATTAGAACTATTTTCATCTTGAATCTAGCACCCTCACAAGGTACTATTCCTCATAAAAGAATTTTACGAAAGCTGGCACCCTTGGTGCGTATAGCTACGTAATATCCTTAGTTTCATCCTTCTTAAAGATAGCAGTTTATGACCAAAATGGAATTAATTGTTCTATTACGGAAGTAGGGATCCCACACGCTAGGTTAATCACTAAGGTCTTATACAATTTTATGTTGGATGATTTCGACCGGTGATTTAAACAGCTATACCCTAGTCTTTGTTATTATCGTTACTTGGCTGACTTTTACATATTATTTCCATTGTTTGGTCTCCAAAGCGAGCAGCAGTGTAAAGAAGAAATGAATAGTATCCTCTTAGAGTTAGATCTTGATGGGGATATCACAACTATTCTACCTGATGGGGGTGCCCATGTGACTCGTGATGGGCGTTTGATTATTCTAAGTCAAGATTGCAGTCTTCACGTTGTCGAATAGTCAACATTCTTTCTTTAGTTCAATTTATAGTCAATATGTTTTATACAAAAAGGAACCCATGAACGATAGGAAATCCTTTTTTTAGAGAGCCAGGCCTTAAGACAGACCGTAATAATAGTTGTCGCCTACTTCACTGAGTTGTGGTTCTAAAAAGAAGATTTAGCTTCGTATATTCCATCAAGAGAAAGCCATATCTATATATATAAAGTAAAATAGAAATTGTATACAGGTGCTTACACTTTCTTGAGGATTCTAAGACCCGATCACCCGTCAAAGAAATATCCTTAGGTCTTAAGTCTACAGCTCCATAGCTTGTGTCGCCTACATAGGGTAGAAAAGAATGCTTTGCATAAACATCTCAATGTCCAAGATAAAAGGAACGAGGGTAAGAATCGACGAGGCGAGTGTTCTCGAAGAGAAAATCGTGATGGAAAAAGCATGAGGAGAATTCTAAACTCGAGATATGCAAATAAAAAGACTCCCTGGGAGATGGTATTCTTTGTTTTAGGTCTTGATAGATTTTTCTATCAATTGAAGTTATTACGCTGGCTGATTAAATCTCTTCCTAACGCCTTTAGGGGCTATGAAGAGAGCCCAGTTCCAGGCCCTCTTTTAGAAAGAAAAAAGTGGTACAAAAAGAAGGCTTGGGGGTATATATACTATACAAATTGATGATGGTTTATCATCATTAGAACAAAGATCAGTCTAGGTCGAGATAAATGGAAGATGCTTCTGGAACCAGTTTTTGATAAGGTTTATCTTAGCTCGAAAGAAAGAACAACCAAAGTTACACCCCCAAAGAATATGGATTCAAATCAGTAAGTATTTGACAAAGAACTTAACAAGCAGTAACCGGAATAAAAGTTTTCCAAAATGGTGTCAACCGGTAATAAAATATAGCTAGATAACTGATGCCACAGCATCCAAAATATGTGGGATGGAGTTCATGGTACACTAACTTAACCTTTAAGGTCAGATAGTGCTACAGTGAACATCAATCCACTATCTAGCTCAAAATTAGCCTCACGAACTACTAACACTATTATTCGCGTAGCCCTTTTTTTTTGTGTTATTTCATCATAGGCTATCAGAACTTGCTTCTTAGCGCTACGTGGGAAGAGCATTTATCTATTTAGCCCCCCCCCCCCTTCAATTACAAACTCTTACTTCTCGGTCTAACTTGGACTAATCCCTTAGCAGGCAAGAAATTCCTACTAAGAAAGAAAGTAAGTTTCCACTCACTACCAAAGCGCTGTCGCACCTCTGCTTTTCGGCGTAACGAGGTTTTAGTCTTTACGAGGGCACCCCCTAGCAAGATTCAATCCCAAGGGTCAATCAAGTCTTTGAAACTAGTGAAAATAGTCGTCACAGTATGCTTCCTGCTTTCAACGAGACTTTCTTAGGTTGTCAAACTTTCTCCCCTTCACCAGGAAAGTTATCCGGTAAGCAAGATCTTTGATTGATGTGCCTGAATAAGGTTGATCAATGGTAGTTGCTTGGAGCTTTCTCTATACCTTAATTGAACTGCCCCGCTCTTAGCTCGGGTTTTTGCTTAATGAGGCGTCCCTCGTTTGCTCTTGGATTGGACTAAGCGGCAATCCTTACTGTGGAAGCAGACCTTGTCATGCTTCTCCTTCAATGCTAGTGGATAACTATACTAGGGCTGGAATGCTCTTTTATCATGTATATGGATTACTTGGTCGATTACCTGATTGCACTAGTCTCATAGCCATCTCTTTAGCGTCCTGCTGTTCCTTCTTGTTAACACAGGAAATCTAACTCATTCTAAGGTAGAGCTATTAGAGTCCTACTTAAAGTGAAAGGTAGTTCTTTAGTTAAATCAAGGAGAGCAGAAACTGAGGGGAAAAAACCTATGTTCTTACGCGGGATGGGAATAAAGGCTACTAAGAGCGGAACTCATGACCTAAGTACTAAGTAACCTTAGAATGGGGATTCCAATCGTATACAAAAAATACCGCTATCTAAAGTAACCTTGCAGGGGGGCTGCGTATAGCATTCTAAGATCTCAATACGAGAAGGAAATCAGACCTATAACCTCACTGCAGTGGCTTGTAGACTTGCTTTGCTGCGGAAAGCTCAAGTGAAAACCTATTAGAACTGTGGGCCTCACCCGTCTACTACATGACCTTAAGTAACTACAGTTAGGAGGATCCATCCAATAGCTTAATGACTTGCTTGGGTCATCTAAGAGGTAAGGCCTCCTCCGATCGACCCTAACTTTCATTATTGAGCTAAAGGAGTTCCCTAGCCCTTCAAGTTTACACGATGATCCCTCTATGATGGCATTCTTCTTCCTCTCCGACTTTACGATATTATTCTAGCAAAAGCTAGTGATCAGTTGACAGTATCGTATCTCGGCTAAGGGCCGACTCCACTACTTAAGATTGTCGAATCTAATCTACCTTCTATGACCTAGCTTCTGGTATTTGAACCAGTTGCGTTGATTGCTGAACCTGACTTTACTTTGACGCGTTGGCCTTTCCCTATATCTTAATTAATCAGAAGATTCAGTGGCTATCCTGCAAAGGAAGAAGTCAACTCTTTCCAAAGTAAGGGGGCATCTCTCTAATCACTTATGTAATTTTTTTATGTAATACCCCTCCTTTTGAATACCTAGGTTGTAATCTTTATAGCAATAGCGCGTCAAAAAAGATCTTTCGATCAGGAAAAGGGAAAGAAATACCGGCCACATAAAGACAAAACAGACAAAAAAAGTGCCAGACTCCGTATGGAAAGGCAGAAGCTGACAATTTGTAAAGTCAAGATCAGCGGGAACATCTGCCTGAGCAAGCTTAAAATGGCATTTCCGGCCAATTTTGAGTTTAGGAGTCGGAGTTTAAGACTCGGCAAAGGCATTAGCGTAGCTAGGAACTTAAGTAGAAGAGTAAACCCCTAAAGAATAAGGTAAGGCCTAAAGCCTATCATTGACCGAATAGCGAACTTAGCTTCATAGCTGGGCTAGTCACTGGCTAGAGGGCAACCGACCTACCGAACCGGAGGCAGCCGAGAATGTTATGCAAAAAGGAATAAGGAGGATCCTATCCTAAAGGAGAAGGAGGAGGAGTAGGATCTAGCTTTAGGGGAGAAATCGAAGCGAAGAAATTAGTTCATGCCACGATGATCTATATGGAAGGGAAGTTTCGGAAGATATGGCACTTTAACTTTAGGTCAAATGCTTTTTTGGATGAAACTTTCTTATTTACTACCCCGAGTAGTAAGATTTTTAATACATATTTTAATACGTATACTCTATCTGCTACTAATTTCTTACTTATTAAGAAAGGGTCATGGTCATATAGACATTTTGCTCTTTTTTTCGCATTTTTTTTACTCCCCTTCCTCAAGTGGAGTAACGGATTCATCCAGTTCTACTACTACTATAATTATAGGATCATCCCATACAAATTCACTTGCAGTTGGGCAGGATAATCCGCCCCCCCCCCCCCCCCCC
>MCJB01039078.1:89886-107660 GCA_002018475.1 Nicotiana obtusifolia | reverse complement strand
CTGGGGACCCCATATAATTACACTAACGCATCCAATAACATAATACGGACTCGCTCGCGCGATCGAAACACCAAAATAACATCTAGAATCATGAATCGGACACCAAAACGCATGAATTCAACATGAAACTCAAAAGCTTCCAAAAACACTTCCGCGCGTCCGATTCCTATCAAATCAACTCGAAATGACGCCAAATTTTGCGTGCATGTCATAAATCACCACACAGAACTAGTCTTAGGCTCAAAATCCCAGACCTCGATAACACCAAAGTCTACTCCAAATCAAATTTAAAGAACTAGAAAAACCTTCAATGAACCCACTTCCCACATTGAGCGTAGAAAACGCTCCCGAGTTACTCGAAACCCGAGCCAAATACACGCCCAGGTCCAAAATCGTCATACAAACCTATTGAAACCTTCAAATCCCGGTTTCAAGGTCGTTTACTCAAAAATTTTACTCAAGTCAAACTTGGTCACCTTATGCCACTATTAAGGAACTAAGTGTTTCGATTTCAACCTGAACCATTCCAAACCCGAACTAACCATCCCCTCAAGTCATAAAATAATAAAAGCACGTACAGAGAGTCTTATTTAAGGGAACAAGGATCTAGAAAGTAAAACGACGTCGGGTCGTTATAATTTTTGGAATTGATAAGATTGATGAGTGTTTGTCGGTAATGGACAGACACTGATGGATTTTTTTTTCTAAATATATTTTTCAGATCTTAGGAGAGGAATTTTATGTGTGTACAATGAGGTAGTCACAAGTGGTTTGAGATGGTGAAAAAGGATAATTTCACCATTAGAGCGGTGTTCATTAGCGTTTTGATGGTGAAAAAGGATAGTTTCACCATATTTATGGAGTTTAGGCATGAGGTAGTGTATATACACGGTCTATTATGCATATGTGGCATATATACTGTGTATATTATATATTATAAAGTGCATATAACAATATACATAATGTATTCTCACTTTCTATCTCTCTATCTCACATTTTATCTCGCATAATCTCTATCTCTATTTATCTCTTTTTCTTTTTTCTATTTTATTTTAGATTTGAACTTGTTAGGTAGGTGGCTTGAGTGAGGTTGGTGGTCCTAGAGCTGCGGATCATTTATGGCTAAGTAAAATTTAAAAATATGACTTTTTGGCGTCTAGTTTAAGGGGTAGAAAAAGTTCTACTAAATTTGATGGGGGTTTCATTGGATTTTTTTTCTTTATGGGAGGGGGAGAGGATTTTACTATGTTTTGTTTTTGGAAACCAATTGAAATTATATTTTGATTTTTGTGTGTAAGTTTGTCACTAGGGCACTCGAGCATAATATTCAATTTTGAGTGGTTATTCATTTTTTATTTAACATGAAAGGAATACATTCAATTCTGAGTGGTTATTCATTTTTTATTTAACATAAGAGGAATATAACATGAATATTTTAGCCAAAAAAGACTACTCTTAAGAAGCCTTTACATAGATGGCACCACACACTAGATAATAAACCAATAACCAAATAAAAGGGATTCACGCAAATAGCTCATTTGAGTTAAGTTTTATATTTTGTCTGCGTTTAAGAAAGTTTTACAAAAATAGCATTGGAAAAACTATGCTACCAACTGTTGATGAACGTTAGAGAAGGGCTAAAGTTGGTATTATTATTATTCTACATATCTTGTTAAGTTGTTCACAAGTCTAGCTTGATATGACACTCGTGTTTGTATTGTTCAAGGGGAGGTGCCATGGTGTATGCTGTTCGCTAATGATATAGTTCTTATTGATGAGACGCCAGGCGGCGTTAATGAGAGACGGGAGGTATGGAGGCAGGCCCTGGAGTCTAAAGGTTTCAAGTTGAGTAGAACCAAGACGAAATATTTGGAGTGCAAGTTCAGCGACGTGTTGGGGAAAGCGGATGTGGAAGTGAGACTTGACTCACAAGTCATCGTTAAGAGAGAGAGTTTCAAGTACCTATGGTCAATTATCCAGGGAGATGGGGAGATCGACGAGGATATCACGCACCGTATCGGGGTGAGGTGGATGAAATGGAGGTTAGCGTCTGGAGTCATGTGTGACAAGAATGTACCACCAAAACTTAAAGGTTAGTTCTATAGAGCGGTGGTTAGACCGGCCATGTTGTATGGGGCTGACTGCTGTCCAGTCAAGAATTCACATATGCAGAAGATGAAAGTAGCAGAAATGAGGATGTTGAGATGGATGTGCGGGCACACTAGGCTGGATAAGATTAGGAATGAAGATATTTGGGAGAGGTAGGCGTGGCTAACAAGATGCGGGAGGCGAGGATTAGATGGTTCAGGCATGTGCGAAGAAGGAGCCTAAATGCCCCGGTTATGAGGCGTGAGCAGTTGGCTTTAGCTGGCACGGAGGTAGAGGGAGGCTTCAGATTGCCGAGGAAGTGGCCCTTTATAGGAAGGTGTGGAGATCGAAAATTAGGGTTGTAGGTAAGGGGGTAGTCGAGCATTTTTTCTCGCTGTACCAGCTAGTCTGATAGTGTTTTGTCTAGGACTGCCAGCGGTTTTTGTAACGACCTAACTGGTCATTTTGAGCTCTAGTGCGTTGTTCGGCGGTTTGAGGCCTTGAGTAGCTTCACTTCATGTATCATTACTTGTGCGTGTGGTCAAAATTGAATTTCGGAAAGTTCGAAGTTGTTTCGGATGGAAAATTCTCAATTCGAAAGCTTTAAGTTGGAAGATTTGACCAACGTTTGAATTTTAAGTAAATGAACTCGGAATCAGGATTTGAAGGTTCCAATAGGTTTGTATGATGATTTCGGACTTGGGCGTATGTTCGAGTTGAGTATCGGGTGGTCCAGAAGCATTTCGGCGCTTACTGTAGAAAGTTGGCATTTTGAAAGTTTAAGAATTTCTTATATTTGGTTTGAAGTGGTCTTTGGTGTTATCGATGTTCCTTTGGGATTCCGAGCCTTAGAATAGGTACATATCGTGGTTTATGACTTGTACGCAAAATTTGGCATCATTCCAGAATATTTTGATATAATTCGGACGCGTCCGTAATGGAAGTTTGAAAGTAGAAAGAAGGATTTTGATCGTCGATTCGTGATTTTGATGTTATTCGTGGTATTTTGAGCCTTTGGATAAGTTTGGGTAAGGTATTGGGAACTTGTTGGTGTGATCGGACATAGTCCCGGGGGCCTCTAGTGAGTTTCAGGATAATTTCAGATCAATTCTCCTTATTTTGCAACTATTGGTTTCTGGTGTGATTGGTATGAACCGCGATCGCGTAAGTAAGGATGCGATCACAAAGGGTTAGTTGGGCTGGTGGAGGTCTTGTTCAACGCGATCATGTAAGAGGAAAAGTGATCGCGCAACTGGAGCAGGTGTTTCTTTGCGTTCACTTGAGAAGAGTCGCGAACGCAGAGAGTTAAGGAGGCAGGCCAATTTGGGGGAGTTGTGTTATCTTCAAGAATTTTCGTAATTCAGACGCGTGGGCCCGAGGATTGACTTTATTGACTTTTCAAGCGGAGTTGGGAATTGTTATAAATTGATTAATAAGTATTGGGGTATATTTTGATTGATTTGCACATTGTTTGACTAGCTTCGGATCGTTTGGCCTTGAATTGAAGAGTTAGAGAGGCATTGGAGCCCGTTATGGAACTTCGGAGCGAGGTAAGTCTCATGTTTAACCTTGTGAGGGGAAACTACCTCCCCCCTCCTAGTTGATGTAATTGTTATGTGCTACTAGTTGTTGATGCTACGTATGCACGAGGTGACGAGAGTCTGTACGTAGCTAAAGCATGTTTATGTCCAGGTAAAGCATATTTTGATTGATTTTACATGTTTAGGACTTTATCATGTAAAATTGAATTATTTGAACTCATTCTGCTGGCTTAATTAATTGAAATTATAATTGAAATTGATTTAGAAATATATGTTTAAATTAGGCCGAGCCTTATCATCTTGAGTTGTTAGCAAGTTATTTGAGAAATGGTAAAGGTTATATTCACTTTGTGCGCATGTACTGTATTGTAAGTACGCGTCTCGTAATTAGATAATTTTCTTCCTTTCTTGTGGAGCGGAACAAACGCCTCAAAAGTATAATAGATGCGTATAGGGTTCGTGCTGCTTGACCCTCGGTAGTGTACACATTATTCTAGATTAGGCCGAATGACCTCGGCATAATCGTGCGTTATTTCGCTGGCAGTCCGAACTTATATGGTATTTCTTATCCGTTTGATACTGGTACTGATACATCTGAGCTGTTGAGGTAGAATACAAGACTGAGAAATTCATACCTTTAAAAGAAATTTTTGAAAGATTATGTAACTTACAGATTTATCCCATTATTGTTGTGTGCTTCATATCTGCTTATGATTTATTACACTGATTTATTGGACCTCTAGCAAGTGTCGATGTCGACCCCTCATCACTACTTCTTCGGGGTTAGGCTAGATACTTACTGGGTACGCGTTGATTTACGTAATCATGCTGCACTTCTACACTAAATGTGTAGGATCTGACAGGTTTATTTGGTGCTCACCATGGCGCATAGGCGCAGCTACTGAGGGGACTTTATGGTGAGCTGCAAATTTCAGGCTACGTATCGCAACCCACAGAGTCTCCATATTACTTACTTTATCCTGTCTTATTTACATTTCAGGCAGATGTTGTATTATTATTGTACTCCTTAGAAAATGCGCATGCACTTGTGACACCGGGCTTTGGGATATTCTAGTTGATGACTACGGATTTGTATATGATTATCACCTTTCATTCCCTTTTTCAAACTACTAGTTATGTGCATACCCGTAATTTTAGAAATGTAAACCTCCTTACTTAATTACATATATGATTTCAACAATAATAAAATGAATATCGAAGTTGTTAGTTCACTGTTGGCTTGCCTAACGACGACGTTGGGTGCCATCGCGACCTATAGTGGGTTTTGGGTCGTGACAGTTTTTTTGTGTTTCACACTTTTTTTGAATCATTATTATTGCCCTTCTATTTATTTGTTGTCTGTTATGATGCTGGTATTATTTTTTGATTTCATTTGTTGTTACGGATCTATTGTCTCTGAATCGAGAGTCTCCCGAAAGCAGACTCTCTATCCCTCCGGAGTAGGGGTAAGGTCTGCGTACACTCTACCCTCCTCGTGTCCTACTAGTGGAGTTCTACTAGGTGGTTGTTGTTGTTGTTGTTTGTATTGTTCAATTGTTCATAAGTTTAGCTGCAATGGTCTAAACTTGGTACCATCTTAATTCTATCTATCTTATTAAATGTTTCACACGTTTAATTTAATAGGCTAATCTTGTCTATGTTGTTTAATTATTTAAAAGTTTAGACGGGATAAATTTTATGCTATATTCATTCTACTTATCTTGTTAAATTGTTCAGAAATTTAGCCCAATATACTAATCTTGCAATTTTTGTAATTTCTTCTACTAGTTCACTGGATGGTCTAACTAAACTAAGATTTACACATTCCTTCCATACAGTGCAAGTTTCATCAGACTATTCATTTTTTTCACCATCTCTCATTGCCATCTCTTTTCATTCCATTTATTTTTTTGTTCTCTAGCATCCATAAAACTCGCCTTTTTCTTTCTCTCAAGGCCATGAACACACATAAATATTAGGAGGAGGAAGAGAAGGAGGAGAAAACTTCAGACGAGAAACAAAAAAAGAAAAAAGAAAAAGAAGAAAGAGGAGGGGGTGAGGAGGAGCAAGGAAGGAGGAGAAGAAGAAGAAGAAGAGTAGAGATGGAGCAGTAGTAAAGGTGTTAACCCGGCGGGCTAGTCTGGGCTGGACATAAAAAAATAGCCCGTCCGGTTAGTGGGGCGAACTGGATAGTGGGCTAGCTTACCGGGCTGATAGTGGAGCTGAGAATTTATGGGTTAAATTGGGTCCATCGGGTTCGGACTTATCGGGTCCGGACCGAGCAGGATTTTTTTTTTATTATATTATATTTTTCTTATTCAATTTAATTGATACTTAAGTGCTTGCAAACTTTTAATTGAGGAAATAAATATTTTAAGGCATAAAATTAAACTTCTAAACTATAAAGTTTAAAGTTTTAAATTTGAAATTTAAATTTTAAAATTTTAAAATTGAAAGTAAGTGTCTATAAAAAATTATTTAATAAGACCAATATGTAAGGATTAAACTCCGAAGGCTTTCCTTTCATATTTTTATTGAATAATAAAATACTTTAAATTAATTTGCAAGTTCTATTTTGATTTTTTTTATTTTTAAACTTGCAAATTAAAAGTTTACAACAATTATAAAAAATAAGAAAGAGTACATCACATGCTTTGCATCATTTTTGTAAGTTCATCCATGTCAACATGAGGTTCTTGATTTCCAGCATTGCTTGAATCGGAACCATAAACCATTATATCTCTAATTTCTTGGTCCTCCGTTTCATCTACCTCTTCAGCCCTTGATTTCTCCATTCTGATCTAATCAAATCTCTGAAACACACTAGAACTTCCAAAGCGTTGCTATCCAATGAATGACGAGTATCTCCTAGCTGCTGCCCTGCTTTGCTAAATGTGCTCTCTGATGCAACTGTTGAAATCGACACATTTAGCACGTCTTGAGTAATGGCTGAAAGAACAGGAAATTGATTTGAGTTGCTCATCTACCAACGCAGCGGTAGAAATTCCTTTGTGCGGGGCTCTGGTAACTTTTGCAAGTAGAATTGGAGTTCATCAATATTTCTGCTACTGGTTTGTTGATGCTCTCCTAGTGTAGACCAAAGTAAATAATCTTCAACACTATCATTATCCTCCAAAGCACCGGATGTAGATGTAGAAACAGAACTTGAAGGAATATTTGTATCTACAACAGAAGAAGCATCAACAATGTTAGCATAATAATTATATAAAGTTTGTAAATGTTTGTGTAGATCAGAAATACAAGTTTCAACATCAGGTGTTTCAGTTGGTCCAATATACATATAAACATATAAAGCAGCGATTAATTGGTGACAAGTGGTCATTTTGATAGAAGGGTTTAAAATAGCACCAATTAGGTAAATAGGGGGAATATGATAGAAATATTTCTTAAATTCATCTAGCATAGATTCAATAACAGAACTATATCCTTCTTTCTTCTTGAAATTATGGAGTAAAAGAAAAAATTCAGCCATATGTACTAAACCATTTGCAATAGTAGGATAATAAGCTCCAAAAAACTCAAGTGTAGCTACATAAATTTTTTGTAAAATTTTTACAAAATCTTCAATGACATCCCAAGTTCTAGATGTTAACAAACAGTTAGGATCGGTATAATGAGAATTAGCAACTTCAGTTATAGACATTTTATATTTATAACAGCATCATAAGAATAAATAAGTATAATTCCACCTAGTAATTATTTCTTCAGGCATGAGTCTTGATTTTAGTTCATATTGTACACATTTATCCTTAAATGCATTTAATCTAGCACTTCTATTATTTTCTTGAATTACACGAACAACTCTTCTAACTAAAGTGATCACATTTCTAAATAACTCAAGGCCACTCTTAACAATTAAATTTTAAATATGACATGCACACCTCAAATGAAATATTTCAGGAAGTGGTGGGTGTAGATGCAATTTTAATATTGTAATAGCAGAATTGCAGTTTGAAGCATTATCAAATGACATACACAAAATTTTTTCTGAAAGATTGTAAAATATAGCAACTTCATGGATAATATTATTTATAAAAGCATCAGTATGACTTTGATCTTCATCATATTTAAAAGCAATAATACGTTTTTGCATACAAAATTATCATCTATCCAATGGCGTGTTACAATTAAATAATCATTTCCATTAACAGCATGACCAATATCAGAAGTAAGAGAAACTCTACAAGAAAGACTAGCGAATAAATAACGGATATATGTCTGATATTGTCCAAAAAGCCTAAAGATATCAGCTCTACAAGTAATTCTAGGAATAACTTTAAACAAAGGGTTATAAATTCTTTGAATATAAGTAACAAGATATGGTGAAGCAGCAAAACTAAAAAGTAAACAACCTAAACAATAATTTTGGCTAATTCTTCTCGATCTTTCACAATATCGTATTTACCCATTAAACCGCCAGTACCTGGGTTAAATTTTTGTTGGCCAGATTCTTCATCAACACCCCATGCAATAGGGTGGTTATCTACCATGTGCCTACGAAGTTGACCCGTTCCCCCTTGCTTACCTCCGGTCTCATGTTTATAAACTTCCTTACAAATAGTACATCTTACATAATTTTTGTCTTCTTCTAGTCTTTCAAAAAATTTCCAATATACTTCTTAATCTTCGATTCTTCTTAATAGGGAGGGGAGGCCTACCTGTATTACCACGACCATCACCCCTAGTATTTTGACTAGCAGTACCAGGTGAAGGTGGTGGTGTTTCAAGATTATCAGGTGATTGAATATCATCTAAATTATCATCTATACCATAATCTTCTTGAAGTTGCTCATAATCTACATTTAAATTTTCAGGTGAACTTTCAGAAATATGGGTAAAGCTACTAGAAGAACCAATACCACCCCTTGATCTTTTAGGATTTTTACTCTTACTAGTTCCACCCCTACTAGTACATACTTTTTTGACTGCCTTAAATATATCCATTATGTAAATTAAATTTAAAAACTAAATTAATAATTCTAGATATTAAAATAAAAATAAACACCAAAGAAGAGAAAGACATGGAATGGGTGTACCGGGAGTTCGGATGCCGTACTAAATTTGATATCACACTTCAATTGATATTTGATGATATTGATATCACGCTTCACTTGATAATTACATTTTTGTAGTGGCTAAAGTAAATATGTGATAAAACTTGAAATAATAAGTAATTGAGAACTTGAGAGTAATAAGCAATATTATCAAGAGAGAATTGAGAGAGAAGTAGAGTAGTAAGAGAGCAAATTGTAAGAAAAAATAAAGAAGATGGGGCGCTATTTATAATTTTTAAAAGGTTAAGAATATAATTTATCAATTATTAGGGGTGGGGGAGCTATTTTATTAAGGGAGTAGGCCGAAATGATCAAAAATGCAAAAAATAGTCATTGCCCAACGGTCATTTTTGAATTTGACCGTTGGCAACGGTCAAAAATAAATTGCATAATGGTAACCGTAGCCCGGTAAAAACCTGTTAGTGGGTTACCGGGCTTACTGGGTTCCGGAGCATCGATTACCAAAAAAGACCCGCCGCCTTCTGGCTAAACCCCTAACCCTCATCAACCTGTCCCACACCCTTAGCGGATCGGGCTGATCCAGGTCGAACGGGGTTGTCAGTGGGTTGGCCTAGCCCGTTTAACAGGTTTAAGCGGTAGTCACTTATTGAGTAAACTAGTTCTGGACACGTGTGTTACACGTGTATTCCATGTCAATCAATACAAACTTTTAAAAGTAATTTTATTCTTTAAAATTTTCATGAGTGTGAACACGAAATTTTAATGGAACTTTATTTGACATCTTCTAAACATGTGAAGTTGAGGCTGGTAAGTACAGTGTGACAATGTGTAATGAAATTAATTTTGATGTTGTTAGGTCCAAACATGTGATACAATCATATCTCATGCCTAATATTTTATTTATGTTCTCGATATATGTTTCATTCTCACGTTTCAACTGACCAAAACTCTTGATATTTATGTAATTTCTAATCCACAATTTGTACATACGCGTCTTATTATTCTCCGAGAATTATTAGAAAAGCTTATGCATATCAAGACAACAAAATTATAATAGAACCAAATGAAATCCAATATTGATCTTTCAAGAATCATTTGTATTTATCTCAAGGTCATTAAAAAGCTAATTATTGAGGTGAAATCTTAGAATTCTTTCAACCTTATTTTTTTCAACTAAAACGACCAAGCATGACAAATCTGATTGAAGAGCTCTAGCTCTTAGTTCTTCAGCCACCTAGTAGTACTACTATATTACGGTTGTCAGATGGTATTCACTAACTCACTTATATTTATATAATATAGAAATATAAAATTAAATACAAATAAAACTTATTCAAATATTAAACACATCAAGTATTTGCACAAGTTATCATTACCAAATCACAACAATAATTTATATTTTCCTTTAACATATATAAAAGAGTATAATTCCAGCATAGATTCGAACACAATTTTCACAAAATTTATAAATAATTATATATTGATGCTTCTGTTATTTTAGAATATCTAAAGATAATTTAACAAATATGAAGCAGAAATAGCCACCTTTTCAAATTTTAATTTCTTAAAAATCTTCAAGCTAGAAATAAAACCGCTAGAGAAATAAAAATAAATGTATATACACAGAAAAAGAGGTAGTAGTGTAGTACTTTTTCCAACAAAATCTAAAAAAGCAATAAATATACATCCTTTCAATTTTCATGTCCCAGATCTTTGCTGTCCAGAAAAAATAATTTTTAACACATCATTTTGGAGCAGGCCTATGTGTTGCAAGAATTGCGAAATTTAAACTATGGCAAAAATAATTGCTTACTTAGATGGTTAAGAGAGTTGATGCACGAGCAATATCAATAAAATTCATGACATAGACGCATAACTGAGCATCACATTGAAGAAGAAGAAGAAGAAGAAGAAGAAGAAGAAGAAGAAGAAGAAGAAGAAGAAGAAGAAAATTGGATATTAAAACTTCCCGAAGAGAACGTCAATTGTTCAATATTTTAACAATTTGTAAGTTACTAAAAATTTACTTGTGGAAGTTGAAAAGAACTTCCAAAATTTGAATAGGTATAGGAAGATGAAAAGCAATTCTATGGCATTGAATATGCTGCTAAGGGTTCGTTTGGTACGAACACAAGTAATGCAGGGATTAGTAATGCAGGGATTGTAGTGCTGGGATTATTTTTTATCAAGTGTTTGGTTCATTGTATTAAAAATTAATTATGCAATGTATAAGTCTGGATTTAGTAATTTTAATTCTTATCCATGTATAGCTAATCCAGAGATTAGTAATCCCTTCCTTTCCTTGGTATTAGTTAATCCCTCATATGAGGTATAACTAATCCATGTATTAGGTAGGAGTAAATTGAATTGACCAACCAAACATGGTATTGGACGGATTAAATTTTTATACGGGAATTATTTTGCTTAATACGGCCTACCAAACGACCCCTAAGTGGCTATTGTAAGAAAATTATTCCACCCATTTCTATACTCATTTACCTGATTCATTGTTTTACAACTTAATTTATCATTTATTGGAAGGTAGACTTTTTGTACAAAAATATTTAAAAAATTATATTTAAATAAGGGGTAAAATAGTCATTCAATTTTTTATAAGTATTTTAGTAAAATAACTTTACCTAAAAGCCTTCACACTTATAATATAATATGATACGCTGATATTCAGCAAAACTTTAAAAAAAAAACACAAAGTTTAAAGAATGACGTAAAACTAGCACACCCTGTGCCTGAAATAAATATGAAGTAAAAGTATAGGTGTCAAGGGGCCGAGCCCCGCCGGTCGGGGGTAGAGGAAAAGGGAACCGGCCGATTTCGTTACCGGGACGGTTTCCGATTATTTTTTACCGGATTTATCGGTTCCGGGCCGGGTTTTTTAATTATTTTTTGTATTTTGTATAAGAATCGTATTATATTAAGATAAAGTAAAAATGTAAAATATTAAAAACTAACGTATAAAAGAAATGTCTAAATAAATTTCAAAGGCTTTAAAAGCCTTATATTTGAAAAATTCATTACGAATTTAAGATAATACAATGAACATGAAAAAATATAACACATAGTATAAATCTTATACTGGAGTGTTGATAACTTGATATGTAAGGACCAAACTTCAAAGGCTTTCATAGTTTCATTTCAAATTTTAATTGCATAATAATACTTCAAATTAATCTAACAAACTAAAACATTAAGCTTAAATAAGTCTAATAATTTTAAAATAACACAAATTGTCTCAAATCAACTTAAATACGAATTTCTGGAGAACGCTCAAGACAACTCTTTATATGCCTCCTTAAACAGCCTGTGCCCTCCCACTTTCGACGAAAATTTAAGACTCGACCACAGTTCTTGCACTTTACTTTGTGAACTTCTTCATTTTCTTCTACCACCTCAAAGTGTTCCTAAACAAATGAACGCACTCTAGAAGCACGGGACATGATTTAACTTGAATTGAGAATTTGAGTATAAGAATTTAGAGATGACTGAAGAAATGAAGAAGAAGAAGAGGGGTTTATTTGTAGTTTTATAAAGGGCTAAATTAGTAAATAATAAAAGAGTTATATTTGAAAAAAATGCCCAAAAAAAGCTAATCTTGCAAATTAGCCGTTGGGCAACGATAAAAATGGCAGCTGGTAGTTGCCAAACGGTCAACTTTATAAAATTAAAAAAAAATCAAAATAGTCATTGAACTGGTCCGGTCCGGTCCGATTAACCGGTTCCCAAATGACTTAACCATAACGAATCGTACCGGTCCGGTTAATCGGTACCAAAAATCTACCTGGCACAGGCCGGTCCCTATCCCAACCCAGCCTTGTCTGGCCCCTTATTACTGGGCAAGTTCGGTCCTGTCTAAAACCGGTCAGGACCGGTTCGGAACTGGGCCAGCCCGGCCCGTTTGACACCTATAAGTAACAGAAATTTGAACGTGGTATAGGACGGCGTCGTTTGGAAGTTCTTATTTATACGGTTTTGGAAGATGCAAGATCTCAGACAATTTTCGTTGACGACTACGACTTTATAACATACCAAAGACTACCGGTGGAAGCTAAAATCGGAAATAGATCGTCCGGCGGTATTCCCGCCGACAGTAATTTCGTCGGAGGGATTGAGAAGACAAACGACAATGTATGTTTGATAAATTTACATTTGCATATAATACTTTAACAATTATAAGAAAATCAAACAATGGTAGTCGGAGGAGAAGGATGTTGTCCGACTATGGATCTGCTACGATCGGAACCAATGCAATTGGTGCAATTGATCATCCCGATGGAATCCGCTCATCGTACAATTTCTTACCTCGGAGATCTCGGTCTCCTCCAATTCAAAGACGTAAGCATTAAGCAAACACATTTGATTCATGTATGAATATGTAATGTACCTATATCCCTACATATTTGATTATTTGTTTGGGTTATTCGATTTTCTGTATGTTTTTTAGCTGAATGATGAGCTGGATACGCGTTTGATTTTACGTATTTTATGCATTATAAATATACAGTAACTTTGATTTTGATCACTCCTTTTTTCTTAGATATTACAACATTTTTCATAGCTGAAAGGCTGAGCTCGATACGGGATTTTTCATACTGATTCGTCAAATCATCTCATTTTCAGTCTTAATTTAGACATCAGTTGCTTAATTATTAGAACAAAATTTAGGTTTTCAAAAATTACATATCAGTAGTTCAAGTTCATTTTCTTTTGTTATTGAAAGTATTGAGAAAGATGTATGATAATTTATAGTCTAGGAAAGAATGTATGATTCCCCAAAAAGTGACTTTTGAAATAGGAGTTACTCTTTAAGGATTCTTAATAGGCAAATTGGTTTCTTTCTGAATGCAATTTCTGTAGTGTTGGTTGCGGAAAGATTCCTTTTTTCTTCCTTAGTGTAATTTCGAAATTTTGGTGGGAAAAAACTAGCATATACTTTCACCTGTGAAAACATTGCCATCTTTGCATACCTTCAAGTTTTCTTAAAGGTATCAGCCTATTCTCTGCTTCAATTCCTTACTGCAATACAGTGTGACTATGCTCTTTATATTCTAAGCCTGTCTTTTCCTATCTGCTTATCCTGGAGGAACAATTTATGACTGCATAAGTTCCGTTTTCCATTGGGTTTTTCTTTCTTTCTTCTTTTTGTATAAGACGATCTTGGATTTATGATGATCGATTCTCATGGAATTTTATGTTTCTTAATTATGCACTGGTGTCTCTCTCTGGGTCTCTCTGTTGCTTAAAAATCTTAGAACTAAAGAATGATTTGTTCCCCCTTGTAATGCTTTTTTACAGCTTAATGTGGAAAAGAGCCCATTCCAGAGGACATACGCAACCCAGGTTTGTTTTATCATTCTTGTTATCTTTTTCTTTTAAATTCTGTTATGTCTTGAAATTGAATAAGTTTAATTAGATTTTGGTTGTCTATAGACGTGTTCTGATACTTCCATTTCCGTGTGTCTTTACCAACTTGTACTACTGATGTATGTTAAGCAATTCGCTTCGCTTCGGCTGCACTTCAGTGAAGGTGCTAAGGCATAATATTTTTAATAAACTAGCCAGACCAACTGTATTGTAAAGAATTTATGTGGCTGAGTTTTATCTTGTAGAAAGCGACAGAATAACGAAAGCAACTACTCCTCAATCCCAAGCAATTTGGGGCTGGTTATACGAATCATCAAGAAAAATAGAAGTAAAAACTGTTAGAAGTTTTCTACATTTTTGACTAGCGTACAAATCTTTGGCATGATTGAAAAAATCTTAGAAAACAATGGACTAAAGTAAACTTGTAGAGGGCGATGTGTACAGAAAAAATTGTCGAAACTTTATATTAATTGTAAGAGATACGAATAAGAACTTAAAAGTTTACTGCTATAATAAATCTAAATACATCATATGGAAGGAAGTTGTCTCGAAGGACCTATAATTTCTAGGGATCCATGCAGATTTAGCAAAAGATATGGCACAATGGAAGAATATGTATATAGGCAACACATATTAGTTGAGAATATGCTTTAGATGTTAGCACTTTTACTGTAGGTCCTTAAATCTCCCTATAAGTGGTTTAGCCTTTTAGAAATTTTTTAGTTTAGAAAATTATACATTAAACTTTTTATTTGTATTTGCATAATATTGGCATGAGATGAGTTGAAATGACGTAACGTGCTCAATGAATATTCACCAACTTGTTTGGGACCGGGGCGTCGTTTTTGGTGTTTTATCATAAACCTAGATACTAAATTTGAATTGTAAGATAACTACATGAAGGGGAGCTTTAGAGTAACGCTAAAGTTGTCTCTGTATAGGTCACGAGTTTGAGCCGTGGAATCAACCACTAATGCTTGCACTAAGGTGGTTGTGTACGTGACACCCCTTGGGGTGCTGCCCTTTCCCACACCTTACATGAATGCGGGATTCTTTATGCACCAGGCTGCCCAAGATTAACTACATCTTTATACTAGAATCAGAGATGGATGGATTTTGAACTGGATAGACATAGCTTTTACTTCATATATTTACTCAAGTCCAATTCTTTTCAATTATGCTGTTTATTTTTTCTTGTAAAATACAATTTTCTTTTTTCATTTTGTGCCTTTTTCATTTTACCATTCTTTAACTTTGCTTGACACTTAAGGCCACTTCTCCTATGACAACAATTGCTATGTTGGCACTTGAGTTTACATAGGCAAACAAGACTAGTTGAGCCATGTTGGTGTTGAACCAAATCTCCAAATGATCTGAAGTGAGGATATTTTGGCTCGAATTTGCATAATAATGTTTTCCTTATATAAAGAAACATCTTCTACTGAGGCCTATTAGCAATAATACCAGGATTAGCTAATCCTCAGATAAAACAACCAAACGAAAAAGATGCTCTTTCCGACTTTCCCCAAGGTTGTTCTTCCAAAGCCCTTTAAGAAGGCCAAGGTTAAAATTAGTGTGAAAGTTTATTCAATTTCTAATCAAACATATGTTTCAGATTATACATCATATATTTGTTTTTAATTCAATGAACCAAACAAAACACTAACACTAAAATAAAAAAAACACACTACCTTGTAAAAAAGAAACAACAAAACAATAGTACTAAATTATCCAGAGATTATTTATCCCAGTATAAAATGCATGCATTATACTCCGAGTATAATTTTGTCCACAAATCAAATGACCCCTAAGTACATTAACATGGTAAAAACATAAGAAGTTCTTTTGGTTGGTCTGTTAGCAGAATACATTGAAGCAACAACGCGACAAAAATGGCCTTTCTCTTCTGTATCATACAGGAGTTTAAGATAAATTGTTCAAATGTGTTCTTCCTCTTTCTGTGATTCACTGTGTAATATCAGAATGTCTAAATGAAGTAGTTCAAACTGGCCAGACTTTTCATCAGTATTGCCATTCTACTTTATCAATATGAAACATTCAATTTCCTCTCTAATGCATGCAATCAATTCAGTAGAGATGAATAAATGTAACATAAGAAACCAAATGGCTCAACTAGTCTTGTTTGCCTACGTAAACTCAAGTGCCAACACAACAAGTGTTGCCATAGGAGAAATGGCCTTAAGCGCGAAGCAAAGTTAAAGAACGGTTAAGTGAAAAAGGCACAAAATGAAGAAAGAAATATAGTGTGTATATATATATATATATATATATATTAAGATTCACTATGGCACGTTGGTGTTGAATTAAATCTCCAAATGATCTGAAGTGAGGATATTTTGGCTCGAATTTGCATAATAACGTTTTCCTTATATAAAGAAACATCTTCTACTGAGGCCTATTAGCAATAATACCAGGATTAGCTAATCCCTGGATAAAACAACCAAACGAAAAAGATGCTCTTTCCGACTTTCCCCAAGGTTGTTCTTCCAAAGTCCAAGGTTAAAATTGATGTGAAAGTTTATCCAATTTATCCAATTTCAAATCAAACACATGTTTCAGATTATACACCATATATTTTGTTTTTAATTCAATGAACCAAACAAAACACTAATACGAAAATAAAGAAACGCACTACCTTGTAAAAAAGAAACAACAAAACACTAGTATTAAATTATCCAGAGATTATTTATCCCAGTAGTAAAATGCATGCATTATTTCCGAGTATAATTTTGTCCATAAACCAAATGACCCCTAAATATATTAACATGGTAAAAACAGAAAAAGTTCTTTTGGTTGGTCTGTTAGCAGAATACGTTGAAGCAATATCGTAATAAAGATGGCCTTTCTCTTCTGTATCATATAGGAGTTTAAGATAAATTGTTCAAATGTGTTCTTCCTCTTTCTGTGATTCACTGTGTAATATCTGAATGTCTTAATGAAGTAGTTCAAACCGACCAGACTTTTCATCAGCACTGCCTTTCTACTTTATCAACATGAAACATTTAATTTTCTCTCTAATGCATGCATCAATTCAGTAGAGATGAATAAATGTAACATAAGAAACCAAATGGCTCAACTAGTCTTATTTGCCTGCGTAAACTCAAGTGCCAACACAGCAAGTGTTGCCATAGGAGAAGTGGCCTTAAGCGTGAAGCAAAGTTAAAGAACGGTTAAGTGAAAAAGGCACAAAATAATTAAGATTCACTATGGCACGTTGGTGTTGAACCAAATCTCCAAATGATCTGAAGTGAGGATATTTTGGCTCGAATTTGCATAATAACGTTTTCCTCATATAAAGAAACATTTTCTACTGAGGCCTATTAGCAATAATACCAGGATTAGCTAATCCCTGGATAAAACAACCAAACGAAAAAGATGCTCTTTCCGACTTCCCCCCAGGTTGTTCTTCCAAAGTCCTTTAAGAAGGCCAAGGATAAAATTAGTGTGAAAGTTTATCCAATTTCTTATCAAACACATGTTTCAGATTATACACCATATATATATATATATATATATAATTTTTTTTTTGGTAAATATGATTTTATTACTTCTCAAAACACCATATATTTTGTTTTTAATTCAATGAACCAAACAAAATACTAACAGTAAAAAAAAAAAATACACTACCTTGTAAAAAAGAAACAACAAAACACTAGTGCTAAATTATCCAGAGATTATTTATCCCAGTAGTAAAATCCTTGCATTGTAC
>MCJB01039078.1:62488-86014 GCA_002018475.1 Nicotiana obtusifolia | reverse complement strand
CCCCCCCCGTCCGTTGATATGGTTTACTTTCGTGTTTGGTCCTCCATTATGTAATTATTAATGTAAACTTACTTTCTTTGGACGTCTGCAGATACAGAATCAATTGCATCGAGCAACTTTGGATAGCAACTCACAAGTTGGGGCCATATTCCACGTGTTGCATACCACAGAATTGCCACCTACATATTTCCCTACAAACAAATTTACATCTGCTTTCCAGGAAATTGTTGATGCGTATGGGTGAGTAATAGTAATTTGTTTGATATTTATCCTGATTGATAGACCACTCACTTACATGATTAACATCAAAATGAATACTCATCCTTAGGAGAAAAACAACCAAACTGAAGAAACGAAAGTAGGAACATCCAGTCAACAAAGTACATTTTCTTACTCGAACTTTGAGTTGTGATGCTCAGTCTCAAAACAGTTGATCTTTCTTGTTGCTTGTGCTGACTAAGATTCTGCAAAATTCATTTCCTCCAAATGGTGCTTGATGTGTTCTCAGTATGGGGTCAGAAAGTGCATAGGGAGTTATTATTAGTTTGAGAAGATAATTTTGAGAAACCTAAACTGCCTACTTTATATCATTGGGATGACTCTTGTATTATACAAAATCTGAATCAACCTCAAAAGATTGGAGTCCCTCAAGAATTCAACACAACAAGCTAATCAAGGTCTGAATACAATGATTGTAAATGAATCTTGAAGCAGATAATTCAATATAGGTTAATTTTCAGACATTTAAATCTGCTCATTACAGAACAACGAAGCCTAATATTCAATGTGCCCATATAAGGGTAAATATGAAGGAACAATGGGTCAAAAAAAAAAAAATATGAGCTCTGATAGTAACCATTCACCTTCAAAAGAATTTTGCTTCTCCATTTCATTTCCAGCTTTCTCCTCTCCCCCATCTGTTGACGAAAAGAACTTACTGCTCAGTTTGACATTCCCCCTCATCCCACTAACTACTTTTCTTCTGTCTATAGATCAAACTTCTTTTTCTCCTGGTCTTTTCTGATTTAACAGTATTGAGATATAAACACTCAGATTTATGTTTCTAAAAATGAATAGTTAGCTGGTTTCCTCTAATTGCTTATCCATATGACAGACCATCATAGGTTATGACTTCCAATTCAACATTAATTGCTTTAGCAACTTGATTTTTAATCTTTATGACCATGACCATGAGAGAAGGTCGTTCTTGATCTCCTGTAGATCAATATTTTGCCTTCTTACTATTTATTTGACTGGAGTACTTGTGATATCTTCACTTCCATAGAGATCCTCTGATCTGTTGTTCATTATAGGGTTGCAAAATATCAGGAAGTAAACCCTGGTGTTTTCACAATAGTAACTTTCCCGTTCCTCTTTGCTGTCATGTTTGGAGATTGGGGCCATGGTATATGCCTGCTTCTTGCAACATTATACTTCATCTTTTGGGAGAAGAAGCTGTCTAGTCAGGTCAGTGCTGAACCTCTTTTCTGAAAAGTATCCAATTGTTCTCTGCATATTTCTTTACTGTTCTCAGTCCTTATGTATACCCTGTTTGATTTATAGAAAATACTGCTAAATCATGTTTCGCAGAGAAAATTAAGAGCTAGTTGTGCATGGTTAATTTTGCATCACTGAATAATCATGATCTCTAAATTTTTTAATCAGTTCATAAATTTTATGAGAATTATATGCTCATTCAATTTGATTTGTCATAACAGAAGCTTGGGGACATCATGGAGATGACTTTTGGCGGTCGCTACGTTATTATGATGATGGCTCTGTTTTCAATATATACAGGATTCATATATAATGAATTTTTCTCTGTTCCCTTTGAAATATTTGGACGTTCAGCTTACGGTTGTCGTGACCCTTCCTGCAGGTAGGTGCTGAAGTAGTAGTTCAGGTTCTCTCTGTTTTCTTAGTTGCTCCAGTCCTTGAACTAGTTAATTTTGTTGAAGGGATGCCACTACAATAGGTTTGATTAAGGTCCGCGATGCCTATCCATTTGGTGTGGATCCTAAGTGGCATGGTACCCGCAGCGAATTACCATTTCTGAATTCTTTGAAGATGAAGATGTCAATTCTACTAGGTGTTGCTCAGATGAATCTAGGAATCATTCTAAGCTATTTCAATGGGAAGTTCTTTAAGAATGACGTGAATGTCTGGTAAGCCAGATTAATTGCCTCTTTTTTTTTTCTTTTTCTTTTTTTGAGATAAGGTAAAGTATAACCCACCAAGATTACTAGCCTCTTTCCTTGGTTGTTTGTCAGGACTTCATTCATTTAACACTTATAAACAGCATTTTCCTTCTCTTGCATCAACTTTTTCATTTCTTGTTAATATCTAACCTTGAATTTGTGTAGAGTATTCATGTGCTATTAGAATTTAGCATGCCACTCTGCTATCATATTTATTAACATGTTCTTTTCAGGCATCAGTTTGTCCCCCAGATGATATTCCTGAACAGCCTCTTTGGCTATCTTTCACTTCTTATTATTGTCAAATGGTGCACTGGTTCTCAAGCTGATCTGTACCATGTAATGATATACATGTTTCTAAGCCCTACTGATGATTTGGGCGAGAACCAGCTTTTTATTGGGCAAAAATACCTCCAGGTTTCATTTTTCTTCTTTAGATTAACGTCTAACATGCTACAGAAGAGGCCATCTCTAACATCTGTTATCCTCTCTTCTGTTCCAGCTTTTGCTAGTATCACTTGCACTTGTTGCCGTTCCATGGATGCTATTTCCTAAGCCATTTCTTCTAAAGAAGCAACATGAAGAAGTATGTCTAAACACAATAAATGCAGCCAATTTTTCAGTGGTACTTGTTTGCTCTAGTGTTATTCTTCTTCTTGCATTAACTTTTATTCATTGTCACATCATGAATTTCCAGAGGCATCGAGATCAATTATATGCAATGCTTGACAGCACTGATGACTCTTTTGAGTTGGAGACACACGATCATTCACATGGACATGAAGAATTTGAGTTCAGTGAAGTTTTTGTACATCAACTCATACATACCATAGAATTTGTACTTGGAGCTGTCTCTAATACAGCTTCATACCTGCGTCTGTGGGCCCTCAGGTGCGTATCTATCAGCTTGAACCATGAACACAAATATCAAGTGGATATCTGCTCCTATTTGTGTTAGGAACATTTGTTCATGCTTTAAAGGTGCTAAACCAGAATGGTTACATGAAATATCTTCAACTTTTGTTATGATGCATTGAGAAGCTGAAAACACTTGGCATCTTTAATCCTCTGGACGTGTTTGGCGAAGTGCTTTACTCTCTATTTTGAACCATGCTTATGTTTCAATATGTCTTAAAGAGCTATGAAATCAGCTTTGTAAAGAACTCTGATTTATGAAGGTTGGATTGATCTAGCAGGCTTGATCTCGATGAGTTTGACATTTATCTCAGTTAGCTATCAGGTTTTAGTTGTAAACAAATCAGCCTTTAAGAAATCATTTTATATGACAGAAGCTCGTCTGCTATCATTTTTTTGTTGTAAACCAAATAAGTTTGTAATAGATATTTCTATATGACAAGCTGCTCAGGATACACATTGCAAGGAAAACAAGGATTAAGCTGTACAAACTAGTTGGGTTTAAGGCTATTTGTTGTTACAGTTGCATTGGTTAGGTGCTTGACAGGAGTATGTTTAGTCACCAATCTTAATGTAGGGTAAGCGTGAGTTTTAGGGAGCATTTAATTTGTCTGTAAAGACAAATTAAATAGACACGAATAGAGCAGAATGAGTATGGCGGATTCATATAATTGATCCAATTAGTTTGGGATTGAGGAGTAGTTGATTGACTGATGATAGTTCGATGTGCCTTGTACGTCATGATTGATCTTATAGCAGTTTGGATGTTTTGACTGAATTTGACATTTTTTATCAGTTTGCTTTCAATTTTTAGCTTAGCTATGAGTCAATAGGAGATCATCCTATTCGAAGCAGAATATATTTAACCCAAATGGCGATCATCTGAGGATTCTGATATTACTTGTATTTAGTCCGTTGCTCATAATTGGAGATTTTATCCATATTATCAATGTTTATAATTTTGTCTGTTTCTATTTCTGTGCAGTTTGGCACATTCAGAATTGTCTAGCGTGTTCTATGACAAAGTTCTGCTTCTTGCAATGGGGTAAGTTTTTCTAGTATTTTCCCATAAGTTTGAACTGAAGAGATTATCCTTTTCTTTTTTGTGTGGGTGAAAATAAGACACCATCTCATTGACCTGTGAGATTCACATTTAGTATATCTTGTGTTTTGTTACAGGTTTAATAATATCATCATCCTTGTCATTGGCATAGTTGTATTTATATTTGCTACTGTTGGTGTGCTACTGGTGATGGAAACTCTAAGTGCATTCCTACATGCCTTGCGTCTTCATTGGGTGGAATTCCAGAACAAGTTCTATGAGGGAGATGGGTACAAGTTTAGCCCATTCTCGTTTGGTTTGATTAGTGAGGATGAGGACTAAATGACATAGGAGGTTGTGTAAACACTATGATTCATTGGCAGAACATGCTTCAATATTTTTCATGCTATGTAGGACATTCTTGGTTACTCACCAGTAAAAGGTGAGTGTTAGGAAATGCCTTTTGTATCTCATGCTGTTGTGCAATTTCTTCGTTCTCAAATAAAAGAGCAGTCCGTTATTAGAAGGCCTCTAATTGCTTATATAATGAGTCATTTGTTTCTGTTTCTTGTTGTGGTGACAAGATTGATGACTATTCTGACAGAATATCTACTGATTAATACACTTAAAAATTGTTTCAATTTTTTCTACTGTCACGTTCTTATATAGGATTCACAAAAAAGTTGATGCAGGGATAGTAATCAGAATACTTTGAAGATTTGGGTCCACTATGACTGAATGACCTATTTCCAGAGAGAATTATAATTTTCGGATTAATTAATGTCCAAACGAACAGGCCCATCCCCAATTGACTCCAGAAGCCCAAAACCAAATGACCCAATCGTTCTGCCCCATTAGCGACCCGTTTTACCCAACCCTAGCACCCTTTAATCCCGGTTGTTGATCTCAAATAATCAACTAATAAACCTTCACTCTCCTTATGTCCTTCATCCCTGAACCCTAGAGACACTTCTCCGCCTCCGTCGCCTTCATACACTCCCTCCCTCCCTAAGACCAAACCGTAGCCGACCTGGGAGATCCTCCATCGCCCTTTCCTTATACGTATTCATACGCAGATCTTATTTACCTTCTTTGTTCGTCTCGCTCAGTTATAGTAACTTTCATTACCATTCCATTTATGGCAAGGCGGATTCTCTTAGATATAGCTTCATTCCTATGGATCTGGGTATGATTATGGCTTTATACACTCAGAAAGAGGAAATGTCCTCTTGATTATGATGTATCTCCATTGATTCCTTTGTGATTAGGGCTTGTGGATGATTTTCCCTAAATCCGATTACAAATAGAGTTTGAAATTTATCTCCTTTACTCATTCAGGTGTGCATGAGATATATATTCTTCCCTTTATTGTGTTTGATTGGCTGTTTTCCTTATTTGTTTGTTTAAATTTAACTACTATATAAACCCCTTTCCTAATTCCCCCACAGATACTAATTACTGTTGCTCTCTCACTCTCATTCACTCTATACTATTCTGAACCTCTTGATTTTGGCCGGCTGAAAGCCAAGGCCACCAGAATTTGCCCTATTGACCTACCTAGTGCGAGCACTGCTCAGGGCTCGTCTGAAACTCCTGTGAACTCTGACGCACTGGGGTTTGGGGTCATGTTGTTCTCTGTTTGCTACTGATCCTCGAGTTGTTACTGTCACTTGGTTTTCTCTTCATTTGCTTGTTAAATCTGCAAATTGGTGAGTGCTTAGACTTTCGCAATTCAATTCTCTCCCTCTTCGTATTTATGCTTCTGTACATTTGTATTACTTGAACATTTGTGAACCAATATGACATTATGTCGACCTTGGCCTTGAAATTCCCCTGTAACTCTGTAGTTTATCAAAATTTGTACAATTTTTTATATGTTCATCTTGTATATTCAATTCGGGAAACTTCTGACTTTTAAGCTCGTTTAGACTATCATGTTTATGTATGCTCGAATCCAATATTGGTGATTGTTATAAGTCTTTTCTCATATTTAGCTTTGGGTTTTTGTACTGAAACTTCCAAGGAACTAGTCCCTGCCCAAAATTTGCCTTAACAAGTCTCTTTTCTATTGAACCCTTTATGTATGATCTACTGCTTTCCCTGATCTATGCCTACATGAGCCTTATGTGTCAAATACTGTCTTAATATTTAGCCAAACATATTGCTCTGTTATTGGTAACTATGATAATTGTACTCCTCGACTTGTTAATCCCGTACTATTTAGTAGTGCCTAATACTTCTAGGGTAAATTTCAATATTTAGCTTCTTCTCTTATGTATGGTCAACGGGCATGAGTCCTGATGTCTGCCTGTCCTATTAGCCTAGAGTCGATGTGTTCTTTTACCTACTATGAGTTCTGATGTCTGCCTGTCCTGTTAGCCTAGAGTTGATGTGTTCTTTTACTACCATGAGCTCTTTGAAATCTTTGTGCCATGACCAATGCTTAGCATGTTAAATCTCATGTTCAACTAAGTAATATGTTTGCCAAACTGTGCCCACTAGCATGTTGTTATGCTGTTTGTAACCACATTCTCATTAGGTTCTCATGTTAAAACCTTCATGTGAAGACTGTATTCTACCTGCTTCTTGTCTATGATTCTGCTAGACTGTCAGCTATTAGGTTGGTTCTGAATCATGCTTTACTCTTTGAAATGGTTTAATATCCTATGATGGTCAATCCTGTCACTATCAAATTTTGTTTATGGAATTACAAAGCATAAACCTGCCTCATATGTGTCTTGTGTGCCTTTCAGTTTAGCATGATCCTGTTTATATGTCTTGGCTAGAGCTGTCGATGGCTACTGCTCTAAGAATTATGTGTTTAAGCTGTTCTATGAGTATTTTGTCACCTGTATCGCTAAATTTGGCATCTATTTGGGTGATTAAGTTATTTGTTGGGCTTGGAATTGGTCCATGTGTGTTGTTGGACCTGGGCACTAGATTCAGGTGCACTCTAGTTGTCCTTGTGAGCCTGTGATTTGGGCCTACTGTTTGTCCGGAGAGTAAGGCTATTGAAGGCCTGGAGATATCTCTAGGTTACTTTTTTGTTGGGCCTCTAAATGCTTTAGTGGGCTTGTATTTGTTTCAGTCTATATTTCATCTTCAAGTCAGTATTATTTCATTCTTGGGCTTGTAATAACTTGTAACGACGAACAACTGGGGATAAGTGAAAATGGGGGGAACTGGGATATTTATCTTTTGCATGAATGGGTAGAAAACATTTCTATAGGACCCTAATTGTTTTGTTTGCCACGTCTCATTCTGTGAAACTATCTGTATACATGTTATTCACATAGAAAGTATGGTTTAAGGATAATATAATGACTTGTAACATTAGATAGCATGCCTATAGGATCTGGTTGCACTTAGATGTTATGCCAATATGAGTTCGATACAAACAACTGAAAATGCATGCTTGTGCTACTTCTTTGAATTATGTGACTCACCTAAATACCATGGTTGTAGGCTCTAAACTTGAGTAACCAAGTTGTTATTATTGCTATTCGCTTCTTCTCGTACTACCACTTAGACAACATGCCTATAGGAATAAATAAAACAACTATATGTTCTTAATTACTTTGCTGCCCGGATAATATTGTCTAGATATCATGCCTATAGGATGTTACTAATCATTTAGAAATCATGTCTATAGGATCAAGGACGAATAACTATGCTCTTTCGATGTCCTCACTGCCCAGTCGCAAGTCGCCTAGAGATCATGCCTATAGGGTCTTAATAAACCATGTATTCAAATCAGCAGCTTGGTGGAAACAGTCTGCCCAGAAACACTGCTTGTAGAATTCTATATCAGCCCTTGAATCGATAATCACATAGAATCATGTCTATAGGTCTTGCACCACTCAACATACACAGACTTCAAATCTGCCCATCTGCAGTCGCCTGTTTAATAATTTGGGATGCTGTTAGCCTAAGCTTATAACTGTCTGCGTGCATCTGTGTCTATATGAGGAGGACAACTCGAGCCCTTAATTGTAAACTATGAGCAGTCCTAATTGTTTTGGTTGTGCGCCTAGTTTTATCATTTTGAGCATCCTAAGGAAGTCTAGAACCACCGTACCAGTAGGTCCAAAGCCTCCTGGGACATAGGCATGGGATGAGTAAGGCACGCATATGGCACGCTTTAGAATTGAGTTAGAACGCTTTTAGGTAATTAACTTTAAGATGGTAATTAGGTGGCAGGAGATAATAGTCTGTGCCTGCTGATAATATGATCAACCCTTGCATCTAAGAGAGTTGCGAAGTATTATTTATGTTGCACGGGGTGATTCTTTAGGCTGAAAAACTTAGGACCCCCATCCTCATAATTGATATCTATGTACCTATTTGTGCAAACATAGACCAAACCAGGATATATCTTGTGACCCACTTCTTTACTTGTTTGATTCCCTTGTTATAATTCATATGATCACATAGGATAATCCGCACATAGTATAGAATTCGGCCGGTACCCAAAGTTGTGGACCTAGAAGAGTGCTTACCTCCTTCTCTTTGAGGTAATTTGAGCCCTTACTTGATCTTTGGTGATACGGACTAGTTCAAATAGAGTTATTTATAAATAGATGCCTTAACGCACCTCAAAATCGTTAGGTGGCGACTCTTCTCTTTTAATACCCTTTTAAAAGAGTTGTCATATGTTGAAACCCACTTTCACGAGAAAACAGGGCGCGACAGCATGGCGACTCTATTGGTATATATTTAGGCTCTTACCATAATGAATTATCGCTTGTGTGGATGTTGGATCATTTGACTTCTTTCATCCCTCTTCCTACTCCCTTTATTTGCTTGAAATTGCTATATCATGGATTCCTTTCTTCTCTATTTGCTTCATTTTATTATGTTCTCGAAGTTTTTAAAAACTATGCTAACTTCTCTCCTCCGTCTTCTCTTTTTCCCTTCTTTCTCTTGTTTTTTTTATTGCTTTATTTGCTACCCTTACATGCTTTCACCATGCAAAATATCTGGCAACATGTTATTATTTTTTCACATAATTGCATGCTTTCAACATCATACTCCACTCGTGCCTATTATCAACATAGCGGCGCTTGATGAGTATCCGCGCTTTCCTAAAACACCCTTTTTAAATCGGAAAGGCTTATTAGTGACAGACTAGTCGATCAGCGGTGCAGTCGACAGTCCCGTGCCTTTCCCTCTCAAGTCGTCCACTTGGGAGTATCTGTCTACACCCTCTTAGAGGCTTCACCTCAGTAAACCTTTAGAATAAAGATCGTCGAGCCGCTGACAACTCCTAGGGTTTCACTAAAACTCTGATTTAAAATGTACATGCATCATGTTAAATCTAGTATGGATTAAGACGTCATCGACGCATTAATCCACTTAGACAATCCTTGTCCAAAGTCCAATGGGATTTCTACAATCCCAAAGGACGCAATCATGCTATGTGCATTACTTGGAGAAAATGTGCCAACATGTTGACCGTTATTGCGTAAATAATCAAATCAGGAGGGGGAAGGGCTAACTTTTATTTGGGTGCAGAAAATGAAGATGAAATTCCCAGGTTTGGCAGAAATGGAAGGGATCGAGGGGCAGAAATGCACCATCATCCCTATGATACTAGTTGAGATGTACCGATCCTTGGATCGGTGCAAATATAGGTTTTGACATTTCCAGGGTTGCAATCTTCTACTACATGTTTGGTTGCTTAAGCTTTTCCAGAGGGGAAATTACCGTTAGGAGCTCTTGCGTAGACCATTGAATGACTATATTGCCAGTCATCATCCAAAGAAGATGACGTTTGCTTCGGATAGGTTTGCAAAGCCCGGGAATGCTGAAGGGTAGGTACGTTTCTTCAGTAATCTGACTGACAAACAAGTGCATTGGATGTTCGAGTGGTTTCCTAGTAGAGAGTTCATAATAGATCCAAAGGGACCACACATCTGGTGCTAATCGGGTTATGAGGCATTTACCCTTACTCTCCTATAAGGATAATGAGGGAAGTTGGGGGGAAGCAGGTCATACCTCAGGTTTCCAATATGGTTCAGTATAAGGTAGACTTCAAAGGAGACGTTATTCCATTCAAGTTCGACGCCCAGCACATGTCGAACCAAGATCATTGTAGACGGAGAGACTATCGAACCAGACAAGTACCACGCTGGTCATAGGTATTACTACCTTTCATGGTTGGAGGACAACATAACCGGGGGGTCAATCTGAAAGACAAAATCATAGATAAGGTGGCTGAGGCTCAGGTAAAGTACAAGAGACTACACAAAAGAGTGTTCAAATATGAGGCCAAGCATCTGGAACAACATAAGATGGATATGGAGGCGATCAAAGAATAGAAGGAGATTGTGAATAAGTCGACAGAGAGGTTGGAGCACCCAGAGCAAGGGTTGATGGAGCTGGAGGGAAAGATGAGAAAGAGGCTTTAGGATTGCCAAGGTGAGGGCTACGATGAAGGAGGGAAGCTGGCAATGGGTCATTTGCTGCTCGACATGCGTGAACTGGGAAGTGTGATCGATGGAGTTGAAAGAGCAAAGCATGGAGAAGGTTTTTCTGGATTTCGTTATTTCTTTCTAGTTAGATTTCGTTAGATTTCTATGTAATAAGGTTTCATGCCATTAGTGACTTCATATTATTATTTCGATTTAGTAAAGATTGGTTTGATTTATTTTTTGTATTAATGCAATGAGGCAGTGTTGGCATAAGTTTTCTCCAAGACTACTTGTCGCTTAAGCCTATCTCAGGCACAATGAGGTCCCCAAATTAGGACGCGAACTATTGCATGCCTTACGTGTTAGTTGCTTAAATATTGCAAACACTCTTTTATTTCATCCTACTGACTTGGTTACCTTTTGTTTTTCTTTCTTTTGATTATTTATATTCCTAAAGGTTGGTTCGTGCATTCTGGAATCGTCAGCATACCACACCAGATCTAAAGGTCCTCCACCTCCCACCTAACGACCCCAAAAACAAAAGCAAAGGAAAAAGAAAGATGGAAAATTTGAATAGTAATCAAAAGACAACGTTACTATAGCAGAAAATGTCGAGACTTTAAATGGAAGAAGTATGCCATGACAAAATGAGTTTGTTCTGCGGTTGGAGCAGAAAATCTTGGAGATACAAGGCGAGCTTGAGCAGGTCTGAAATCTCACAAACCTCTCCCTTACTTTAAATTTCCCGACATCAACCATCAAAACACCACCACCTGGAATCAAACGGCACCTCAAAACACACAAATCCAAAATCCATCACCCTTAGCTCCACAAAATCCTCCCACAATGCATCAATATCACAATCCCACACCTTCTCAAAACCTTAACTCTCCATCATTACAAACCCCTATGAAACACCACCATCACACGACCCAGTACCTGTAAACAACTACTTATCATACCCCTCAAAACGTGCCACAACCTATCCCCTATCCACCTCAAACCTCAATCAATGATCACCCATATACTCAAGTCCTAAGAACGTACCAAGGCTCTCGATATACGTGCAGACCATGCAACACACCCCATAGCAAACACTCTACATACCCGAACCAACCGAGAAGGACCTGCTCATTCGAAATATGGTTGAAGAGTTAAAGAAGTTGACAGGAAGAGTCTAGAGTGTCAAGGGTGGAAAAGGTGTCAAACGGTTGAATTATGAAGATATGTGTATTCAACCAGGCGTGGAACAACCGGAGGGTTACAAACCTCCTAAGTTTGAGATGTTTGATGGCACCAGTGATCCCAAGGTCCATTTGAGGACTTATTGTGACAAACTTATAGGAATGGGCAAGAACAAATAAATCCGCATGAAGCTGTTCATGTGAAGTCTCACCGGGGATGGTTTATCCTGGTATATTTATCAGAATCCAAAGAAGTGGAATAACTTGGTAAGTATGGCATCTGACTTCATGGATAGATTCAGGTTTAACACAGAAAACGTGCCAGACATTTTCTATATCCAAAACCTCAAGAAGAAGCCAACAGAGACCTTCCGTGAGTATGCTACTTGCTGGAGATTAGAGGCCGCCATGGTGAGGCCGCCACTAGAAGAGCAACAAATGAACAAATTCTTTGTCAGAGCTCAGGATCCACAGTACTATGAAAGATTGATGGTTATAGAGAATCACAAGTTCTCCGACATCATCAAGTTGGGAGAAAGAATAAAAGAGGAATCAAGAGTGGTATGGTCGCTAAATTTGAGGTGCTTCAAGCTACCAATAAAGCCTTAGAGTCTGGGGGAATTTCGAAGAAGAAGGAAGCGTGTGCCGTGATGGTAGCCCAGGCCCTAAGTCTCCCTTTACCTATTAGACACCTCCACCAACATACCAACTCTCACCTCTAAAGTACCATCACCTGCCACCACCTACCACACCTACAATAGCCAGCCAACATACTACCATTCATCTCTTCCCCCCACCAAAACTACCCAAAACCCCGACCAAACTTCTACCTAGAACTCCTAGACAATACAGCCCTATCGCCGAACCCATAACCCAATTATAAGAGAGAATGAAGGCCGCTGGTTATGTCACTCCCATTATTGCAACTGCTATAAAAAACCCTTCTCAGTGGGACAACCCCAACAAGACTTGTGCCTTCCATTCAGGTACGAAGGGACATACTATCGAGGAATGCTGCATGTTGAAAGATAAAATCCAGACACTGATTGACACCAAGGTTATATAGGAGAAGGACTCTGCACCGAATGTCCATAATAACCCTCTTCCTAATTGTAGGGGTTAGGGAGTGAATGTGATAGAAACTAATGAAGAATGGGATTAGGAAGGATCCATCGGGCTTATCCGAGAGGGAGACACTCCCAAAACATCTCCTGTCACCCTTTCACCGATTGTGGTGTAGACCAAGGCACCATTTGAAGTCGAGGTAGCTACGTCCTTTTGTCACGCCCCAAACCTGGGGAAGCGTGGCTGGCACCCGGTGCCGTACTAGCCCGAGCGAATCACTCTGTAACTGATGATCGTTCAATGAAAATGACTGCCAAACTAATTAGTGGTAACTGCCCAACCGGCCGTAGCTCGGTGAAAAATGCATGATGCCCCACTGCCTGTAGCTCGATGGTAAATGCGTAATTTCCCAACCGGGTAAATACCTAACTTCCCAACTAGTCATAGCTCGATGGTAAATGCATGCCTACATAACCGACCGTAGCTCGGTGGTAAATGCATGACTGCCCGACCGGCCGTAGCTTGGTGGTAAATGCATGACTACTCGACTGGCCGTAGCTCGGTGGTAAATGCGTAACTGCCCATCCAGCCGTAGCTTAGTGGTAAATGCATGACTTCCTGATCGGCCGTAGTTCGGTGGTAAATGAAGATGCATGTCTCTGCCCAACCGGCCGTAGCTTGGTGGTAAATGAAGATGCATATAACATTACACTATGAATATTAACATCTTTATCTTATACCTTAATAGGGAATTAGAAACATAGTTAGACATGCTTGAATATCATTTTACAGGAATGGATAACGTAGACATCCTTAACTACTAAGAGTAGAACCACTTATAGAATAACATTATGTTTACGTTTTGTTACTTAGATCATGCCAAAAGAAGGAAGGATTAGCCTTAACATACCTTTATTGTCAACTTCCTACTTGTATCTGTGAACAATCTCCTATATGCCTCAATCTTGTATGCCAAAACTAGTCTTCTTCCACCTTACTTCACTATGAAGAAATCTCTAAATTGCTATCATCCGGAGGATATTGATGTAGGTATAACATCTATGTCCTTCTTCACGTTTTGTTTTAGTGCAAGGAGATATCTATACCTTCACACCTTGTAGCTCAAATTTCTCAAGGGGACTTGTTTATAATCTATGTTGAGAAGAAGCAAAATATGTATTTTCTCCATACTTGCTAAAACGTTGCTGTGATAGCTATACATATATTTTCAAGACATAAGTGTATCCACCAAAAAGTAAATGTAATAGTTGTAGTTAGTGGACAGTGGGCTCCACCCTCATTTGCAACCACTTTGAAAATTATGACTTGTCCTATAGATGTTACCCCCTTATACATATTAGTCACTTAGTTCTTATGTTACCATTTCCACGTTATGAATTGACACATTATGGATCATCATCTATTCCTTTAAGTAGGTTCCAAATGAACACAAGACTAATCTCTCTATTTGTAATTAGACACACTCCCTCCCGCGTAAATATTGATAATTAATTCTTTGTCCCTACATGTGAATATTTATCATTTTTAACACACCTCCTATACAAATTATCACCATCATGTGGTATAACACTAGTCCATAAGCTCTGCACACCCCAGAATATTATTTTCAACCATCGTCGTTCCACTTTTAAGTGTAAAATCATTTCGGGATTTCATCTTCTTATACACCTTGCTCTTCATTTACATACTTGAATATGAACAACATTCTTCGTGGCTCGGGTGTACTTACATACGTCGAGCGGTTCAAGACATATCTCGAAAGCACGGGGTATTATAGTGATGAAACTTATTCTCTTCGATTTGTTGACCTCTAATCTTTACAACACTTCTTAAACACATTCCAAACTTAGCATAACTATGTATAACCTTAAAAATAATCTTGTCCTTGAATTTATGTCAATTATCTTAAGAGTCCAACTTACAAAAGTACGGGATGTAACATCCTTCCCGCCTTTAGAAATATTCATCCTCAAATGTTTACTCTTAGAGACTTACGAAAATTTTACCAGATTCTCCTATCTTAAATAAACTAAAACCGAAGCTAATCTCATCCCGTGCAATTCATGAAATCCCTTCATGTTGAATCATTATTTCAATCGAAGGCTATATTCCTAAATGTCATCCACCTATCATTTATCACAATTACGCTCTTATTCTATTACTAGGGAAGCATTCCATTTCTTCTAAATGCTCCTAGTCTTGAACTCCTTCGAGTTCATTCATGTTATATTGAGCTTTTTATAACTTACGAAAACCATCAACTCTCTTGTTTTGATGAGTTAATCCCGAGGACTTACCTATTCTCGTCACCTCCTCGCTCATCTATTCTTATCCTTACTCCTATATACCTAAAACCTTGTCGCTCTACCATACTTTAGCTTGCGATCTACATGTATCTATTCATTCTACTCGCAACCTTCCTTTACTTTTTAGCACCATAGATTTCCTTATGTTATTCTGTGATCTCAAGCGAGACATCACGTCACCTCTAACTCTTCTTTTCTCTCATAACTAGACCTCTTGGTACCTAAAATCATAGGCTGGAAGATGTGCTACTGACGACACCACTATTATTTCTGGATACTGAATCACGGAGCTTCTAGCCCTCTATTTGAAGTCTGGACTATTCATAACCTTTTGTTCTTGAGTATCTCGTATCTTCTTCACCTTTACCTTATTTACCTTTAAATATCGCATCGTATCTTCTGTCTCTTTCATAACCTCCCTTCCACATAGGTGGAATTTACGTCCATGCCTTAAAGCTCTACTATAATACTTGCACCATTGGTGCATATACAAGCTAGTAGAAGCTTTATACTAACTTCTTATGACTCAGCTTTATGGCACGATCTGGAAACGAAGGAAGGGTAGCCTTTATGACTCAGCTTTATGGCACGATCTGGAAACGAAGGAAGGGTAGCCTCTCAATTATAAGTTTGGCACGGAACACACCCATAAGTGAGACTCTACTAGACACGACTTTGTAGACTTTCTAGGACACGACCTATTCTGATACCACTTTGTCACGCCCCAAACATAGGGAAGCGTTGCTGGCACCCGATGCCGCAGTGGCCCCAACAAATCACTTTGTAATTCATGATCATTCGACAAAAACTAGAACATACATAGGTCGGGTTGGCTGAATTCATTATTTCTGTAACTATCATGGGACAACATGGCCATAACTTGTAATGTATAACTGTAAGTGGGCAAACAATGTATTAGTGATCCATCGTACTCAAAACATGAATACACACAGGCCGTCAAGGCCTCTGACATACTGTACATAATGAACCTGTGTCTACAAAGCCTTTAAGAGTATTTGACGTCAAAACGGGATAGGGTTCCAGCGTACCCATAAGTTAGTAGCAAAACTCTGACATGATGACTTATAGACTCGGCTGCATTCCGAATGAAGTGGAGTCTTACAGATCCTTCATTAAAGGCTAACCTCATCTAATATAAGGGCTCGTCAAACTGATACTTACACCTGCATGCATGAATGCAATGTACACAGTAAAAAGGACGTCAGTACGAATAATGTACAGAGTATGTAAGGCAAAACTGAAACATAACAGTAAGTCAAAATCAGTGAGAGAGGTATAAGAATTAACCTGGACCTCTAAAGTGCCACTGAAGGCCATAATATGCATACTAATTAAATTGATATATTCAATGCTTCTCTTTGGGACTATTATCCATATCATAAAATGACTGCCCAACTGATAAGTGGTAACTGCCCGACTGGCCGTAGCTCAGTGGTAAATACGTAACTGCCCAACCGGCCGTAGCTCGGTGGTAAATGCATAACTGCCCCACCGGTCGTAGCTCGGTGGTAAATGCGTAACTGCCCAATCGGCCGTAGCTCGATGGTAAATGCATGACTGGCCGACCAGCTATAGCTCGGTAATAAATGCATAACTGCCCAACCGGCAGTAGCTCGATGGTGAATGCATGACTGCCCAATCGGCCGTAGCTCGGTGGTAAATGAAGATGCATGTCTCTGCCCAACCGGCCGTAGCTCGATGGTAAATGAAGATGCATATATCATTACACTATGAACATTAACATCTTTATCTTATACCTTAATAGTGAATTAGAAACATACTTAGACATGCTTGAATATCATTTTACAGGAATAGATAACATAGACATCCTTAACTACTAAGAACCACCTATAGAATAACATTAAGTTTACGTTTTGTTACTTAGATCATGCCAAAAGAAGGAAGGATTAGCCTTAACATACCTTTATTGTCAACTTCCTACTTGTATCTGTGAACAATCTCCTATACGCCTCAATCTTGTATGCCAAAACTAGTCTTCTTCCACCTTACTTCACTATGAAGAAATCTCTAAATTGCTATCATCCGGAGGAAATTGATGTAGGTATAACATCTATATCCTTCTTCACGTTTTGCTTTAGTGCAAGGAGATATCTATACATTCACACCTTGTAGCTCAAATTTCTCAAGAGGACTTGTTTCAAATTTATGTTGAGAAGAAGCAAAATATGTATTTTCTCCATACTTGCTAAAACGTTGCTGTAATAGCTATACATATTTTTCAAGACATAAGTGTATCCACCAAAAAGTAAAATGTAATAGTTGTAGTTAGTGGACAGTGGGATCCACCCTCATTTGCAACCACTTTGAAAATTAGACTTGTCCTGTAGATGTTACCCCCTTATACATATTAGTCACTTAGTTCTTATGTTACCATTTCCACGTTATGAATTGACACATTATGGATCATCATCTATTCCTTTAAGTAGGTTCCAAATGAACATAAGACTAATCTCTCTATTTGTAATTAGACAAACTCCCTCCCACGTAAATATTGATAATTAATTCTTTGTCCCTACATGTGAATATTATCATTTTTAACACACCTCATATACAAATTATCACCATCATGTGGTATAACACTAGTCCATAAGCTCTGCACACCTCAGAATATTATTTTCAACAATCGTCGTCCCACTTGTAAGTCTAATATTATTTCGGGATTTCATCTTCTTATACACCGTGCTCTTCATTTACATACTTGAATATGACCAAATTCTTCATGGCTCGGGTCTACTTACATACGTCGAGCGGTTCAAGACATAGCTTGAAAGCACGGGGTATTATAGTGATGAAACTTATTCTCTTCGATTTGTTGACCACTAGTCTTTACGACACTTCCTAAACACATTCTAAACTTAGTATAACCATTTATAACCTTAAAAATAATCTTGTCCTTGAATTTATGTCAATTATCTTAAGAGTCCAACTTACAAAAGTACAGGATGTAACACTTTCACTGTGATGGTAGCTCCATCACCATTGTACAAGTCTGATGATGTTCCATGGGATTTTGTAGCGAAGGAAAGGAGAAAGGGAAATCCAAGATGGAAGATAAGGATGCCGCCCAAGAGATGAACATAACTGGTAGGGTCTACACGTCGAAAAATCTTAGATGAACGAGTAAGGAAACCGCACCAAAATCACCTGTTGTGGAGACAAGTGGTGATGATCTTTGGAGGAAGGTACAGGCGAGGGAGTACTCTGTCGTTGATAACCTAAACAAGATTCCCACCCAAATATCCATTCTGTCACTGCAACATAATTCAAATGCACACAAGAATGCCTTGATGAAGGTGTTAAGCGAAGCTTACGTACCTACCGATATCACTAGTGGCGAGATGGCAAACATGGTAGGGCAGGTACTAGAGTGTCACAAGATTACTTTCCATGAAGATGAGCTGCCACCAGAAGGACTAAGCCATAACAAAGCATTGCACATCACTGTGCAATATGAAGACAAGTTTGAACATATGCCCGCTGACTACTCTGTAAAGATTGGGTATAGGTCTACATGAGATACGGATCGGAAGCATGAACGTGAAAGCATTTGATGGGTCTCAAAGCGCTACTATTGGGAGATTAACCTGGATCTGAAGATGGGCCCAACCTGGTTCGATGTCAAATTCAAGGTGCTGGACATATCCACTACCTATAATTTGTTGTTGGGACGCCCATGGATACACGTGGCTGGGGCAATTATTTCTACTCTACACCAGGCCGCGAAGTTCAAGTGGAATCATCTGGAGGTGGTTATCCACTGGGATGGAAGTAACCCTATCTGTACCCACCAGACTATACCAACTATTGAGAATAGAAGGAAGTTGGGCGGATAGACATTCTACAGCATTGATCGGGTAAACACAGTCGATAAAGGGCGGTGGTGGAGCAATAAGGTACTAAGCATGCTGCTATGGTTAGGGTACGAACCAGGCCAGGGTCTTGGTCCTAAGCTTCAAGGGATCACAGAATACGACCACAATATCAAGGAACGACCTTCGGTCTCGGATATGAATACACTACGCAGGAATATAATGATTGGACATCACCGTGGCGTGACTTCTTCTATCCACTAGAACAACCCATACCACCGTTGCACCAGACATTCCACCAGACTGATGTGATTTGGGGATCTGAGGAGGACGAGGTTTTGGCTAGCATGAGAAACCCGTTTCTGGATGAGGAAGATATGGACTGCAGTGCAATCCTGGAAGAGGAGGAGGAAGACCTTACCATTCATACAGTGGGAGATGAAGCTGTTCTCAAGAACTGGATTGTTGCACAATCCCGGGCTCGCCGAGCACCTAGGTAACCTTGGCAGAAGTAGCATGATTTCATCAAAAAATTATTTTCTGGCATTTAAGGCATTTTAGCGTTTTGTTTTGAAATAATTACTCGAGACATCGAGTCATACTTTTTTGACAGTTTATTAAGTTTTAATTAATGCATCATTGCTTTTTGTTTATTTATATTATTATCTTTCTACGTTCTTTTCATCATGATTATTACCTATCCTTTAGAATCTACAACTGTGACATGTAATGAGGCAACACAACATGAGGAGAGTGATTCAGAAGATTGGAAAAATGATGTAATACCTAAGGAAATTGTCAAAGAAGTAGAGGATTTTGAGAACAAACCAAAGTCCAATCTGGAAGAAACTGAGGTAGTTAATTTGGGGGATTTGGAAACAGTCAATGATACTCGCATTAGCATTCATCTGTCATCATCAGAGAAGGAAGGGTACATCCGATTCGTAAAGGAATATGAGGATATCTTTGCATGGTCCTATGGCATGACAGGGTTGAGCACATCCTAGTTGCTCACAAGCTACCTACTAATCCCATTGTCCACCGGTAAAGTAGAAACTCAAAAAGTTTAAGCCAGATATGAGTTTGAAGATAAATGAGGAGGTTACCAAGAAAATCAAAGTCAAGGTCCTTCGGGTGGTCGAGTACCCAGCCTGGCTAGCCAACATTGTGCCAGTACGAAAGAAGAATGGGAAAGTCAGAGTATGCGTCGACTACCGAGATCTGAACCGACCAAGTCCTAAGGATGATTTCCCGCTACGCAATATACATATACTGATCGACAACTACGCCAAGCATGAAATCCAATCCTTCATGGATTGCTTCGTAGGGTACCACCAAATTTGGATGGACGAAGAGGATGCAGAAAAGATATCCTTCATTACACCATGGGGAATATACTGCTACAAGATGATACCATTTGGTTTGGACAACACCAGGGCAACCTACATGTGGGCCATGACTACTCTCTTCCACGATATGATACACAAGGAAATAGAGGAGTACGTGGATGATATCATCATCAAGTCTAAGAAGAGTTCGGATCATATAGCAGACCTGAGAAAGTTTTTCGAGCGACTCAAAAGTACAAGCTGAGGTGAATCTTGCAAAATGTGCTTTCAGAGTATCTGCGGGGAAATTGCTAGGTTTCATTTTCAGTCGTCGCGGCATTGAGTTTGATCCCTCAAAGATCAAAGCTATTCACGACCTGCCGTCACCAAAGAACAAGAAGGATGTAATGAGTATTCTAGGCTACATCAATTATATCAGCCGCTTTATAGCAAAGTTGACGATAATATTTGAGCCAATCTTCAAAATGTTGAGGAAAGATGCTGCGACAAGTTGGACTGAAGAGTATCAAAAGGCTTCAATAAAATCAAGGAGTACCTGTCCAAACCGCCTATGTTGGGTCCTACCAGAACCTGGGAGACCTTTACTAATGTACCTAACTATGTTGGATAGAGCGTACAGATGCGTTTTGGGGCAACATGATGAGACCGGAAGGAAGGAGCAATCGATATATTATCTGAGTAAGAAGTTCACGCCTTATGAAGCTCAATAATCTTTGTTGGACCTGTTGTTCCGTGACATGGATAGCCCAGAAATTGAGACATTACTTCTGCGCAAACACCACATACCTCATATTAAGGATGGATTCGCTAAAGTACCTATTTCAGAAGCCTATGCCTACGGGAAAGTTAGCAAAATGGAAAATACTACTAAGTGCATTTGATATCATCTTTGTGACTCAGAAGGTAGTCAAGGGGCAAGCATTGGACGATCACTTGGCGGAGAACCTCGTGGATGGAGAATACAAACCATTGAAGATGTATTGTCCCGACGAGGAAGTGAGCTGTCCGGGTATTGGAAACCGGTCAACATTACCCGGTATTCGCCAAGCTCAAATTCCCGTGCACCAGTAATATGACAGAATACGAGGCTTGCATCTTGGGATTCAAATTGGCCATCGACATAAATGTTCATGAATTGGTGGTAATTAAAGATTCAAATTTGCTAATACATCAGGTACTCGGAGAATGGGCCGCCAAACAAACTAAGATACTGCCGTACCTACACTGTGTACAAGACATGATCAAGAGGTTCACAAAGATATAGTTCAAACATGTTCCTAGAATCCAGAACGAGTTCGCAGATGCGCTGGCTACCTTGTCTTCCATGATACAACATCTAGACAAGAACTATATCGATCCCATCCCAATAGATATCCGTAAGCAGCCAGCTTAATGTGCTCATGTTGAAGAAGAGTTCGATGAAAATCCACGATTTCATGATATCAAGGAGTATCTGGAAAAAGGAGACTACCTAGAAAATGCTGCGCACACTCAGAAGCGCAGGCTTCGGAGATTGGCCAACCACTTCTTTCAGGGCAGAGGAATTCTATATTGAAGGACGCCCGACTTGGGTCTACTACGATGTGTCGATCCCAAGGAGGCGTCTAGGTTGCTCGAAGAGATATATGTCAGAACCTGCGGATCTCACATGAATGGGTTTGTTCTATCCAAGAAGATATTAAGGGAAGGGTATTTTTGGATGACTATGGAGACGGACTGCATCAAATATGTACAGAAGTGCCACCAACGTAGGTACATTCTGATAGTATACGGGTACCACCAAATGAACTCAATGCAACAAGTTCACCCTGGCCTTTCTCCGCCTGGTGCATGGATGTAATCAGACCAATTGAACTCGCCACTTCTAACAGATGCAAATTCATCTTGGTAGCCATAGATTAATTCACAAAATGGGTCGAAGCCACTTCCTATAAAGCTGTGACTAAGAAGGTCATAGCAGATTTTGTCCGGGATAGTATTGTCTAACGATTCGGAGTACCTGAATCGATCATTACCTATAATGCTGCCAATCTCAATAGCGATCTGATGAAAGCTATGTGTGAAACATTAAAAATCAAGCACCGGAACTCTACAACATATAGGCCACAAATGAATGGAGCCGTAGAAGCCGCCAATAAGAACATCAAGAAGATATTAAGGAAGATGGTGGACAACTACAAGCAGTGGCACGAGAAGCTATAGTTTGCTCTACTCGTGTATCACACCACAGTCTGCACATCAACTGGGGCGACCCCCTATTTACTGGTCTACGCTACTGAAGCTGTCATACCCGCGGAGGTAGAAATTACTTCCCTAAGAATCATACAGGAAGTCAAGCTCAGTGATGCGGAATGAATACAAAGCCGGTACGAGCAACTGGCTCTCACTGATGGTAAAAGGATGAATGTGGTATGTCATGGTCTACTCTACCAGAATAGAATGGGAAGGGCTTTCAACAAGAAGGTTATACCAAGGCAATTCATACTGGGGCAATTGGTGTTGGAGTGGATCTTCCCGCATCAAGATGAAGCAAAGGAAAAATTCTCACCTAATTGGAAGGTCCTTACATGGTTCACCGAGTATTGATAGGAGGAGCACTCATACTTGCAGAGATGGACGGGGAGATATGGCCAAAACCTATCAATTCGGACGTTGTCAAGAGATATTACGTTTGAGATTGTATTTGCACTTTCTTTTGAACTACGCTTGACCCGATTTCTGAACTACGCTTGAACTACGCTTGACCCGATTTCTGTCTAAGATGGGATACATAGGAAGCCCTGTAGGTTTAGTCATATCATAATAAAAACTTCATTCCCCTCTACAGTAAGAAATCGGGGTAAGATTTTGAGTTTCCGTCGATCTAATTACGTCATGTATCGTCAGGAAGAGTATCACCGGAAGCATATATTAAACTGGGGCAAAATTTTGAGTGGGTCCTCAAAATTCTGAGTTAAGAAGGTCGCAATGTCTCAAAGCATGTCACAGCCTATGATTTGACCAAATTATTTACGTTTATGCATTATCTTTTAAAACAATTGCATTATTTATGAATGATTTACCGCGACTGCATATTTTCAAAACTTCATTTATGTAATAGCCAGATCTTACCCTGGGGGACTCGAACAAGGCCTCAAGACAGGAGCGAAGGCAAAATAAGGAATCGAGAGCACGAACCTCTC
>MCJB01039078.1:21140-62463 GCA_002018475.1 Nicotiana obtusifolia | reverse complement strand
CCCCCCACCCCCCCGGCCACAAAAATCACAATTTTCTATTGGATGCAGGCATAGAAAACATATCATTGATGAGTACGTCCAAAAATATACACATTAAGACCACTATCTTCACTTCGACAAAAGTTGCCAAGGCCAAACACGTCGAGCTAAGAATCACTTTTCTTCCTCATATTTGATCATCGCTACATAGGTCTAATCACTGTCCTCATTACATTACATGAGGCTAACCACTACCTCCAATATTGCATAAGGCTAAACACTGCCTTCTCTACATAGGGCTAAGCATTGCCCTCATTACATTGCATGAGGCTAAACACTGCCTCCATTATTGCATAAGGCTAAATTCTACCTTTTTCTGCATGAGACACAAAACTGTCTCCATTACATTGCATGAGGCTAAGAACTACCTCCATTACATCGCATAAGGCTAAACATTGCCTATCTGTGCATGAGACAAAGCACTATCTCCATTACATTGCATGAGGCTAAGCACTGCCTCCATTACATCGCATAAGGCTAAACACGGCCTTTCTCTGCATGCTAAGCACCGCCCTCATCTCATACAAGGCTAAGCTCTGCCTTATCTCGTTCTCGCGCATGACTAAGCATCACCTCTTCCCTCTATCAAGCAATCAATATCAACGCACCCATGCATCTCATGGGCTGAAACATTGCCACGTTGTCTGAAGGAATCATCTTCATATCCTAAGGACAACATTCCATGGTCTAAGGATCTCAAAGCTGCATATCATTATTCAAAGGTGTCATAGTCCACAGGCAACGTCCTCATGGCTCGAGGACACCATTTTATGGCCTGGGAATCCCTTTATTATATCTTTCATGACCCAAGACAACATGTCCTAAGGACCTCATCCTCATGGTCCGAAAGGCAACTCTTATGGTCCGAAAGGAATATGCATCATGTTTAAATTTTGTAATAACTATATATATTGGCGTGCATCGTGTTTTATGTTTTGGAGGTAACTCGAGAGATAACCATTCTACAAACAAGATAGATTCTCGCTCTGGTTTCCGATCACAATGTTCAATTCCTTTGAGTACCTCACATGTAACTGATAACCAGCAATTGATCATTCTATCCCGTAACCGCTCAAATATTAGTCTTGTACATCCATAACATTCAAATTCGCATTCGTAGCTCCACTTAATATTATCCGCTACTTATGACACTACCCTATCCAGAGAGGATCCTTCTTCGAAACGAACAACCCTTTTTATAACAACTCTACCAGCTTCGTTTGCCGTTGCATCCAGAACTACACATGACCTGATTCCCGTAACACCAGAGATATGTAGGCAACTCAGGAACCAGGTTTTAGCCCCCATTTTTTCAAAAAAAATATATACCTCATCCTCGTTCATTTGGAAAAAATTGGTCATCATTTTCTTTACCCGGTAACTCTTTCAACATTCCAAGATAAAGAGGGGCAGCTGTTGATACACAAATTTACCCTCATATTTTAAAACTTCCATATATTTTTAAAATATCATTTTGCACTATTACCTAATTTATAGGGGTCATATAAGTATTTCTATAATGTTTAAAGCTTTAACATTGATTTTCTTGCATTTAAATTATTCAAATATTTATTAATTATTCCTTCAAAATATTTTGGAGTGACTTAATCATCCAAATTTATTATTTGTACCCACATGCATTTTATAATATTTTACTCTATTTTTACATAATTATATTTGCATTTTTATCTATTATCTACATTATTTGCAATAATAGCTTATATTCTCATAGTAGTTACATTTCATTTATTATTTATGTCAAAATAGCATCTTTATATTTTTATAACTCTGAGTTATTGTTTTAAGTATTTAATCTTAAATAATATTTTTCTTTATTTAATAGCCATTTTTATAATTTATTCTAATGAATTCGTGTATTTTAAATTGTAGCCCAACATAGGACTAAATTTCGGACCAATTAATGTCCAAACGAACAGGTTGACCCCCAGAAGCCCAAAAGCAAATGACCAACTGATGTGCCGGAGAATTTCGGCACATCTTGATACTAATTGCTTAGATTTTAACTTATTTTAAAATGCAATTTCCCTCGGTACTTATGTAATTTTAGTATTTTTTGCAGTGTATGAGGTGTAAGGACCTAAGAGCATGGAAAAGAGTTCAAAAAGGCACAAAAAGACAAGAAAAGAGCAAAAAGGCATCGCAGATGTGGATATGCGATCGCATATTGCACATAGAAATCGCAGACCAAAACAGAATCCTAGGCAAAGTTCAATGTCAGAAATGCGGTCTCATCTGCGATCGCATAACGTGTTTGTGAGCCGCAGAAGTAACCGCAAACCAAACATGAAGCCTACTGAAGGAAGAAAATGCGATGCAAGATGCGGTCGCATTTCAACAATGCGGACCGCAAACCATGAATGCGGTGAAGGCGAAATTAGAGTTACAATTTGCGATAGACATGTCAAAAATGCGGATGCATGTCTATTATGCGACAGAAATGCGGTCGCATATTCAACTTCAGGAAAGATTGGTCCGATTTTTGTCTCAATTTTTGGCCCTCTATAAATAGATTTATTAGGATTTACTGGGCTGTATCTTGTGAGTCTTGAAGCTACAATAGAAAGCATTAATATTCCTTTCTTTTGGAAGCTTTTGGGTCAAGAATCTTTCACTTTGTAAGCTTTATGACATTTAATATTCTCTTGTTTTCAGATTTTAGTATGAGTAGCTAACTTTAAATACTAAGATTGTGGACCCTTAATGGGTGTTATGTTAATGGGTGTTATGTTAATGGGTGTTTAACATTGAATATATATATATATAACGGTTGGTTGATATTTATTTATTCTCGTTCTTCATTTATTGTTGGTGGTTGCAAACATTAACAAGCGCCGTTAAATTCTATCTTTGCTTGGGAAAGTGGGGTAGAATTTGGTAGAAGTAAATATCAAAGACTCAAGGCTTTAAACCTTGTTTAATAAAATCGCTTAGGAATAAGTGGGTTTTATTTGGCATAAATTGATTGTTCTTAATTGCAACTCTTTTATATTTGGAAAAATCATAAAGAGGAAATACTACCTAACTATTGGAAAATATTGGGTAGTCACTTAGACATCATTTGTATATCAAAAAGAACCTTCCGTTAGAAATATATCATATTAACACCGATAGCATTACACTTCAGTAATGGGGACACAACCTTGGTTTCTTTAATCAACTTATTTACATTCTCAACATTTCGATTAGCCTTTACCTAAAACCAAACTTAGTTCATACAATTGTTACGGTTAACTAGGTAGAATTATGACTGTAGTCGAGTAACACACGAAGTCAAGTAACCTTTTCACACCTATTCCCTGTGGGATTCGACCCCAACCTTGTTGGATTATTATATTTGACATCGACCGCTTTACACTATTACTTAAAGTGTAATTTGAGCGTATCACCAACCGGTCTGCCCCATCAGCGACCCGTTTTACCCTACCCTAGCACGCTCTAGTCTCGACCGTTAATCTCAAATGATCAACGATCCATAATAAACCCTCACTCTCCTTATATCCTTCACCCCTCAACCCTAGAGACACTTCTTCGCATCCACCGCCTTCATACACTCTCTCCCTCCCTAAGATCAAACCCTAGCCGACCCGGGAGATCCTCCATCGCTCTTTCCTTATACGCATTCATACGCGGATCTTACTTACCTTCTTTTTTCTTCTCGCTCAGTTATAATAACTTTCTTTACCATTCTACTTATGGTAAGGCCGATTCTCTTAGATATAGCTTCGACCTTATGGATCTGGGTACGATTGTGGCTTTATACACTCAAAGAGGAAATGTCCTCTTGATTATGGCGTATCTCTGTTGATTCCTTCATGATTAAGGCTTGCGGACGATTTGCCCTAAATCCGATTCCAACCAGGGTATGAAATTTTACCTCCTTTACTGATTCGAGTGTGGATGGGATATATTCTTTCCTTTGTTGTGTTTGATTAACTATTTTCCTTATTTGTTTATTTAAATTTAACTACTATATAAACCTCTCCTCTAATTCCCCTAAGGATACAAATTACTGTTATTCTCTCACTCTCATTCACTCTATACTATTCTGAAAAACTCTTGATTTTGGCCGGCTGAAAGCCAAGGCCATCAGAGGCCACCCTATTGACCTTCCCAGTGCGAGCACTGCTCGAGGCTCGTCTAAAGCTCCTATGAACTCTAACGCACTAGGGTTTGGGGTCCTGTTGTTCTCTTTGTGCTACTACTACTCGAGCTGTTACTGGCACTTGGTTTTCTCCTTCATTTGCTCGTTAAATCTGCAAACTGGTGAGTGCTTAGACTTTTGCAATTCAATTCTCTCCCTGTTTGTATTTATGCTTCTATACATTTGTGTTACTTGAACTTTTGTGAACCAATATGACATTATGTCGACCTTTGCCTTGAAGTTCCTCTATAACTCTGCATTTTATCAGAATCTGTATAATTTTTTATATGTTCATCTTGTGTATTCAATTCGGAAAACTTCTTACTTTTGTGCTCGTTTAGACTATCATGTTTATGTATGCTCGAATTCCAATATTGGATGATTGTCATAAGTCTTTTCTCATATTTAGCTTTGGGTTCTTGTACTGAAACTTCTAAAGAACTAGTCCTTGCCCAGAATTTGCCTTAACAAGTCTCTTTTCTACTGAATCCTTTATGTATGATCTACTGCTTTCCCTGATCTATGCCTATATGAACCTTAGGTGTCAAATACTGTCTTAATGTTTAGCCAAACATGTTGCTCTGTTGTGGTAACTCTGATGATTGTACTCCTCGGCTTGTTAATCTTGTACTCTTTAGCAGTGCCTAAGACTTCTAGGGTAAATTTAAAGCTATAGCTTCTTCTCTTATGTATGGTCAACTGGCATGAGTCCTGATGTCTGCCTGTCCTGTTAGCCTAGAGTCGATATGTTCTTTTACCTACCCTGATTCCTGATGTCAGCTTGTCCTGTTAGCCTAGAGTTGATGTGTTCGTTTACCTACCATAAGTTCTTTGGAATCTTTCTGCCGTGACCAATGCTCAGCATGTTAAGTCTCATGTTCAACTAAGTAATATGTTTGCCAAATTGTGCCCTCTAGCATGTTGTTATGATGTTTGTAACCACATTCTCATAGGCTCTCATGTTAAAACCTTCATCTAAAGACTGTACTCTGCATGCTTCTTGTCTATGATTCTGCTAGACTGTCATCTAAAGTTCTTTAGGTTGGTTCTGAATCATGCTTTACTCTTTGGAATGGTTTACTATTCTATGATGGCCAATCCTGTCACTATCTATTTTGTTTTGGAATTACAAAGCATAAACTTGCCTCATATGTGGCTTGTGTTCCTTTCAACTTAGGATGATCCTGTTTATATGTCTTGCCTAGAGCTGTTGACGGCTACAGCCATAAGTGTTTAAGCTGTTCTATGAGTATTTTATAACTTGTTTAGCTAAATTTGGCATCCATTTGGGTAAGTAAGTTATTCGTTGGGCCTGGAATTGGGCCATGTGTGTTGTTGGACCTGGGCACTGAATTCAGGTGCACTCTAGTTGTCCTTTTGAGTATGTGATTTGGGCATGCTATTTGTCTGGAGATTAAGGCTATTGAAGACCTGGGGATAGCTGTATTGGGCCTGTAACTACTTTAGTGGGCTTGTATTTATTTTAGTCTGTATTTTGTCATCTTCAAATCAGTATTATTTCATTCTTGGGCCTGTAATAATTTGTAACGACGAACAATTGGGGATTAGTGAAAATAGGGGGAACTGTGATATTTATCTCTTGCATGAATGGGTAGAAAAAAATGCCTATAAGACCCTAATTGTTTTGTTTGCCACGTCTCATTCTGTGAAACTATCTGTGTACATGCTATTCACTTAGAAAACATGACTTAAGGCTAATATAATGACTTGTAACAATAGATAGCATGCCTATAGGATCTGAACAGATAGTTGATAAATGAACAAGGAAGTAAGGATATAAATACTCCCTCTTCATAATGATGAATCCACCTTTTTAATCTGAATAAATAAATTGCGGCCTCAGGCCCTATATATATGTGCACAAACTGCGGCCTCAATCCCAAGTAAACGTATACATAATTGCGGCCTCAGGCCCAAAGATGCATAAAGCATAAAATGCGGCCTCGGGCCCAAAGATGCATAAAGCATAAACTGTGGCCTCAGACCCAAATAAAGGTATTCAACATTAAGGGATTTAAAATCAAGAACTGAGAATCATACTGCAATACATGACACAGAAATACTGAACCATATTGAGTTACATGATATTGGAATGCTGAATAGAACTAGACTGAGACACGAATTCATGAGCTGATTATGAAAACTGAAACTTCAACTGTTTATGACATGCTGAGTAGTCTAGACTTGGACTCTTGGGCATCAAACACAAGTATATATTGATTACGCACTGAGCTCATAAAGTTTTGAATGAAAGTCATGAACAAATTATGAAGCTAGAGAATAGAAGTTCTACAACTATTCAAGGAACTAAGCTTAATTATATTTCTGAGGCAATTAGTAAGGTTGAAAAAGAAAAGTAGTGTAGGGATAATCATTAATATTCCCAAACATAGAGAAAGTTAGCCTCACATACCTTAACTCTGGCCTTTTTAAGTGTATTTGTTTGTCGCCTCTTTCAACGATAATCTATGGCAATATATATCAAGAGGAATCAATATTAGCACTAATTAGTCACTTAGACATTTTATCAAATATTTGGTGGGCATAAAGCTTCATAGCCCTTATTAATGGTGTTTCTACACCCAACAATCCATTCTCTTGCTCCTAGATAAATTCCACAATCTCAAATTGCTATAATCAATATCATTCTTCATCACCCATAAGATAAAAAAATGCCCTTAATCAATAATCGGCAATCAACAACCCAAACCAATTACCGTTCATACTTTTCTATCAAACCCATCAACTCATATCTCATGAACTTAGAGTCTATAATTATTGATCCAATGCTTAATTAATTAGAGGGCGAAGATATTACCTTTTTTGACGTTCAATTCTCTTGAATTCGAGTTCTAGGGTTTCTTTTCTCAACAATGATTTAGAAGGGTTTAACCATGTTAATAAAGTGTTGGAGAACTGAAATTAACTTGAATCATCATTAGAACTTACCTTGGATGATGGAGGGACCTTGGGGGAAGTTAGGTTCTTGAGAGCTTCCCTTTCTAGAGCAATTTTACGTGTTTGGGGTGTAGGGAACAAGGTAGGGCTTTTAAAATGACTTTCCGGGTGTGCTTCACGGATATGAAGGCCCAACCACACACCTGGATGTGCAGCAAGGGCAGTGGCACTGCCACAAGTGTGCTACTGTGCACAGGACAACTGGGAGCGCACCTGAGCGCATACTGCGATTCTATAGTAAAATGCGTATAACGTTTTGCACAAAATTTAGTTAGGGATACACAATAATCTCAATGAAAAAATAATTCAAAGGGATACAAATTCTATGTTTTAAGTTTTCCTTAATTCCAAACAGATTGATGCAGGCCAACCTGATCAAGCTACGTTCATACCATCAATGTTGGATAAGACAAGAAAAGGCGTTCGTTAGCCTTGGAGAAGAGCCAAGCGTTCACACATCTTGTGTTGGACGAAATATTTGTTGATAATGTACATCTGTGTTTTTGTTGTATTATTATGCTGCTATGGAAGACATTGACTCTTACTTGGGGGTCCTGCGTGGCCATTCTCTTTACTTAGCAAAATTATGGCCTTTTTGTTAGTTATTTGTTTCCTAGTTGATTTAGGACAAGGCTCATTCCATATAAGCCTAAAGACTTCATTATTTTCAGAACCTAACTTTGATATACAATACAAAAATCGGCAGCAACTTTGCTCCAAACTCGTGTGCTTTGAACTTGTCTAATTTTTGGTGTGATTCCAAATTAAACTCGTTCCTTTGTTTGATGGAACAGTTTGCAAGACTATCGTTGTCTTGAGGGTTGTTCGTATAGTATAGGTACTCCGTGACTTCATCAAGAAGATAAGTAGACTAGTTCCTACTATTTGTCTTGATAGTTCATTGAGCGTCTTGCTTATATCCTTTTATCTTGTTTTTCGCATTTTATATTGCATCAGTTGGTATCAGAGCTTGAAAAGGGTTTGTTCTTAAAATCCCAATCATGTTTTTCGTGCCTTAGTTTTAGGTTCATTAATTTCATTTTTTATCAAAAAAAAAACAAAAGAAGAAAAACATGACTTCATCAAGAAGGTAAGTAAACTAGTTCCTACTTGCTGTCTTGATAGTTCATTGAGCGTCTTGCTTCTATCCTTTTATCTTGTTTTCCGCATTTTATATTGCATCAGTTGGTATCAGAGCTTGGAAAGGGTTTGTTCTTACAATCCCAATCCTGTTCTTCCTGCCTTAATTTAGGTTCTTTCTTTAATTTCGTTTTTGATTTAAAAAAAAGAAGAAAAAACGTGACAAAAAAGAAAAAGAAGAGAAAAATCAAGAATTGTTGTTGAATGAAGTTGCTAAAACATCTAGGGTTGATATCTTGAATATTTGATTGTTAAAATCCGTTCTTGAAACCAATCTTGAAGTTCTTGATCGTGTAAAAACCGTTCTTGAAACCCTAGTTGACATCTTGAAGTAAATTGAATTGCTAGAAGAATTATTAATAGTTCTTGGACGCCAATTTGTTGTTCCTGAAGCTAGTTCACGTTAATCTTGGAGTTCTTGAAGTTCTTGGACATCAACTTGTGGTCTTGTAAAAACTAAGGCACGAAGAATACTATGATGACTTTGAGAAAATCCGTCTATCACTTGGCATGGAAGACGAAGAAGAAGATGAGGCTATCATCCGGTTCAAGAATGGGTTGAATAATAATATCTCCAATCAGTTGAGGTTACATGCATTTGTTGCCCTTCATGATGTGTTCTTAGCTGCCATTGAAGCTGAAAAGATGATTTAAGAAAGCAGAGCAGCTCGCTATAGAGGGGGTTCCGATTCCACTTCCATACGTCGAAACAAAGAGTGGAAAACACCGAACACTGGGGGAGCAAGCCAAAGCCGAGAGCTTAAGAAACCAACCCAAGCCGCGACACCTAAATCTGATCCTAAGGGGTCCGGAGGTATTTCTGAAACTCAACTCAACTCGCCTAGTGCATCTTCCTTTCAATGTCATAAATGCAAAGGGTATGGACATTTCGCTAAGGATTGTCCTACACGGAGGAATATGCTAATTCTTGATGATGGTACTATGTGTGAGATAGAAAGTGAAGAGGAGATTGACGAAGATAAGGGGATGGAATTGGTTGAGTGGGCGAAGAGGAGTTGGAAGAGGAGGGAGTGAATATGTTCTTAGTGGTGCGTTGGAACTTGAGTACTATGAGCGTAAAGGAGGAAGGAGATATATAGCATGAGAACTTGTTTCATGCAAGATGTAGGGTGAAGGGAAAGGTGTGCTTGATGATAATTGATTTAGGTAGTTGCATTAATGTAGTGAGCCACACGTTAGTGACTCAACAAGATATACCTAATGATGAAACATCCCCATCCCTATCGGTTGCAGTGGTTAAGCGAATGTGGGTGAATTGAAGGTGGTAAAGCAGGCATTTATTAAGTTCAAGGTGGGAGCTTATCAAGATGAAATCTTGTGCAATGTAGTGCCTATGCAGGCGTGCCATTTACGGTTGGGCAAGCCTTAGCAGTTTTATAGGTGTGTTGATCATGAAGAAAGGCCAACACTTATACGGCCAAGCTGGAGGGCAAGAGTTATGTACTTAAGCCCTTAACACCTAAACAGGTTAGTGATGATTACAAGCGCATGCGGGAATTGAAAGAGGCGGCAAAAGCTAAGGCTCCAATGGAGACCAAATCCGAAGCCGTGACCATGCCAGTACATTAACCTGCCAGGTAATGTTTGTGCTATGATGCAACCATGTGAGTATTTGCGAGGTAATGATAGTTCTAAACTGTTAATTTACCTAGTTCATAAGGGTGTTTACTTGACTTCTAATGATGAAGTTTCTACTAAAGTTTACCCCTTGCCTAGTGTTGTTGATGATGTTTTACAGGAATATGTGAACATGCTGCGAGGAGATGGTTCATTCCAAGTGGTGCAGAAGATCAATAACAATGCCTATGTTATAGACATGCCAGGTAGTGCTGCTTTGAAATATGAAGATGGCTCGATTTCGAGGACGAAATCTTCTCAAGAAGGGGAGAATGATGCAGCCCAACCTGATCAAGCTACGTTCATGCCATCAATGTTGGATAAGACAAGAAAAGGCGTTGGTTAGCCTTGGAGAAGAGCCAAGCGTTCACATATCTTGTGTTGGACGAAATATTTGTTGATAATGTACATTTGTGTTTATGTTGTATTATTGTGTTTCTATGGAAGACATTGACTCTTACTTGGGGATCCTGCGTGGCCATTCTCTTTACTTAGCCAAATTGTGGCCTTTTTGTTAGTTATTTGTTTCCTAGTTGATTTAGGACAAGGCTCATTCTATATAAGCCTAAATACTTCATTATTTTCAGAACCTAACTTTGATATTCTATACAAAACTCGGCAGCAACTTTGCTCCAAACTCGTGCGCTTTGAACTTGTCCAATTTTTGGTGTGATTCCAAATTGAACTTGTTCCTTTGTTTGATGGAACAATTTGCAAGACCATCATTGTCTTGAGGGTTGTTCATATAGTATAGGTACTCCGTGACTTCATCAAGAAGGTAAGTAGACTAGTTCCTACTTGTTGTCTTGATAGTTCATTGAGCATCTTGCTTCTATCCTTTTATCTTGTTTTCCCCGTTTTATATTGCATCACAGATTTTCACAAAATATTGTTGGAAGACAGACCTTCTATAAACTTAGTCGATTCTATCAAATCTTATGCACCTCACTCTCCGTCTTGATTCCAAAATAACTATTTCCACCCATACTCATATCGATAGGACATCACATGTTTAGAATGTCACATTAATACTCATTTAAGACATCCATACCTAATCCAAATTTTTGGAGTGTTATAGGCCTGGTATTTTGGTCTCTAGCAAGTTATCCCATTTATCTTTCCAAATTATGTATAGCAGTAGCTTGATTATGATTATCAACCATTATCTTCTTAAGCATCTCTTTAATATTACCAATGAAATTTGTGGAATGATCAACTTGTGGTGGTCGAAAGTATTGTTGTTGAGCTTGTGGTCTATACTAGTTTTGAGTCCCTTAATTTCCACCCCATGAAACATTCAGGTGGTTACTCTATTTGAGATTATAAGTGTTCCCATATTGATTCGTTTGGACTCTATTAGCATTACCCATAAAACATATAGACTCTAAATTTGCTGCGCATAAATCACTAGTGTGGCCTTCTCCATATACTTTACAAAATGATTGCACTTGTTGAACTTGCTATTTATTCAGGACCATAGGCGTTTTGTAGAATTGGTTCGACAAAGAAGCCACTTGTGCCGAAAATGCGGAAATGGCATCTAACTCCAGTACCCCTGTAGCCTTATGAACTATATGTCTACTTACTTCTCCTTGTCAGTTTGGATTACTCTTAGAGAACTTTTTCCAGGGTGCAAAGATTGCATCAGAACTCTTTTCGAATAGTTCACCACCTGCTACAACATCGACCATTATCTTTATTTTTGGAGGAAGTCCTTCGATAAAAGTGTGGGCCAAAACTTCATCAGTCTGGTTATGATGCAGACAATTCTGAAGTAGTCCCTTGAACCTCTTCTAAGAGGAATATAGTGACTTGCCCTTAGTGACTTACCACGTCTCTATTTAAATTCAACTATCTCATTTCGGATCTTCACCATTTTACCAGATGGGAAGAATATTGCCTAGAAATTGCAAGTCAAATCGTTCCATGATGTAATATAGTTTTCTGGTTTAGCCTACAACCATGTCTTAGCATGGCCCAACATAGAGAAAGGAAACAGCGTGAGCCATACATAGTTCGGTGTGATCCATTCGTGATATAAGTATCACTGATCTCTTGGAAGTTCAGAATGTGCTATTGGGGATCCACATGTGGTAACCCCATAAATTGACCATTCATGTATAGCAGTTAGATCATACTTTTTTTAAGCTCAAAGTGCCTAGTGATCCTAGGCTTAACGATACTAGAGGTGACACTAGCAATGCTGGAAACATAGCTACCTTTCGCATCGCCAGTGGTTGTGCATTTGCCATCTCAACATTAGTTTAATGAGTGCTTGAAGGTTATTCGCTTCCCTAACTTCTGTCAATCTTCTGCGAACTGTTCTCTTTAGTTCCTAGTCAAATTCTTGAATTCTGTCTTGACCCGTCGCATTCAAGCAAGTTCTAGAGAAATAGACGCACAACCAAAAGGATAATTATACTTGATTAAACATATAACTAAAATAGTAAAGTAGTTAATTTAGAAGTCCCCAAAAGAAAGCACCAAAAACTTGTTGATCCTAAATGCACATGCAAGTATACGTGGTCAACCAGTAAAAAACTGATGAATAGAGTGTCGAGCCCATTCCGTAATATAATCGAGTTACCAAGATTAAGTTTTTGTTACTAAAATACTATTGCAGAGATTAACTAAACGACTAACTAAGATAGTAGAGAACTTACGAGAATTACTTCACTTGAGATCAATATTTCAAGGTTGTGGTTGGTTCACTAATCCTATTGAGTTTGAAATTAAAGATGTCTGATTTGTTGTGATTGTGTTATGTACAAACACATAGGTGGTAAACTACAATTCCACCTGCTCTTTAATTTGGGGAGGGTAATCCACTTGCTATTGTTTGAAAATATTGAACAAAATCTATGCATGCTAAGTGTTCGACAAAATGTTTGAAAGACAAATTTGATTGCTGGTGATATCTAAGTAGATGAGTGTTGATATCATATGTTTAGGAACTAGTGTGGGGTGTTAATGAGGGGTTTGGAAATGCTTCAAGGCTTTTTTGCCCGACATCACATGAATTCTTTGCAACGAGCAACGTCACACGAAAGTTGTGTGCGCACGTGAGGGCTGCACCTGCTTTCTCAATCGCCTATGATTGTATTATTAATTGTCTTTTGAGTTTCTTTAGGTTTTTAGGGGATTAATAGAGTACAATAACTAGTTTACTATCAACTAAGGGCTAGAGCATGCCATGATCACATTGTTATGGCCTGAGTCAAGGTCAAATATATTTCAATATGTTGTAATGAGGTATGGTGCATGCAGACCTTGTTTCGATTGAAAAGGGGAGGTCTTGAATACCCAACTTGATAGTCAGTTTTGGGGGATAAATATGGTGTTGCTAGACTTTGATGCTAAAATTGCGCATATACTTTGGTATTAACTGTGGGATCATCTTGACCCTAAGTTATGGCTTCGTTTGATACTGTGGGATATATTTAACGCGTTGTATTCGTTTTACAATTTAGGTACATTGTCTCCTGAAAGTAAAGTAAGTCCAAGTATACTGTACAATCTTCTACTAATGCTCATCCAACAAAGAAATGGTCTCATAGTGAGACTACTGCGAGAAAGCTAAGGGCAAGCAAGTGGTTGAGAGTTCTAGTAGGGCACCCAAGAGGTCTCGTCCCGCAGTCGGATTTAAGGTAACGATGGTGAAAAGTGGTACAACACATTTGTTCCATACGAGTGAAATGGGTATCAATGTGGTAGCCTTAGAGAAGAATTGTCCCAAGGTACTAACATAGAAGTAGAAGTAAAGTTAGACCATTTATTGGAGTCTCCTGGGTTCACCAATGTAAGCATGTTAAGGGAGTTGTATGATTAGAAGGAAGAATGATGGGTGCGAGCGACATTGGTGAACTTGTCCATGGAGGCTTTGTGTGACTACTTGGAGGTTCCAAACCACAAGGTTTACCCGCAGTCCAATATCTACTGCTATCTGTTATGCACTGTATGGAGTATATTTGATAGCAAAGTTGACTCATTTGGCTTGGTCCCGCAACCATCTGGAGATGTATATGGTTGACCTTCATATGGCTGCCCGATCCCGGGAGAACTTTGTTTAGGATTGCATCATAATTTGAGAGCATAAATCAATGAGCACGAGAATGAGGGTTTGTTTGATTAACTTTCTGATGACGGGGAACCCTGTCAATATTTGTAAGTTCATGTTGGATGAGATGCATCGTACCAGGTTTCAAAACTAGATCATGAGTTTCTCCTTTAGGAACTTGCTGATGAGGTACATCTTTTCAAGGGATGTGCTTGAGCTATGATGAGGTTGATGAGATTGTTCCAGCACCTAAGGAGCTGCTTTGAAGAATTCTGAGGGAGTACCAAAGTTGAGCACTACTTCACGATATACCCGTGATGATAACTAAAAAGGCCATCCTTGTGGCATAATGAGATTGGTGATTGAGCGGGTAAGAGTTACAGAGGAAGAGAGGCAGAAGTTTGATCAGGAATAGCCATTGTTAGGGTCGACAAAGCAGATGTTGGGACCGCCACCTTGTAGTCTGCTGCACTCGCCCAAGGATTGAAGTAGGTGAAGAGGTCAATTGAACATTAGCCATAGAGGGCATTGCTGAAGTTAGGGATACGATCGGATTAGAGTCACACGAGAGGACTTGTTCATGATGAGTCCAAAAAGGATGGCTCAAACAACAACCCAAATAGATCAGAGTAGCAGGGAATCCTTCTTTCCACCCTTCTTGTTTGATGTTTTGTTATGTGTATAAGGGGCTATGCATGATTTAAGTGTGGGGTGGAGGACTTTTTGTGTTTATATGATGGATGACTATATAACATTACTTACATTTTTTTTTTGAAATGTAATAGTAATAGTAGTAGTTGTTTCAGTATATTAGTTTTCTTCAAGTTGTTTAGTAGTTAGTGATAAATTTGAAGAAAGTACTAAACAGAATCAGAAAAAATGAAAAACAATTAGTTTGGACTTTACCCGATGATGGATCTCTTGGATAAATTTCTTGCGGGATTATGGTCCAATAAAAAAACCAAAAATATTTTTCTTTGGTTAATTAGTCTTAGGTAGGTAATAATTATCCTGTATTTTATTTGTGCATCGGTTCTCTTCCAAGGGTTGTAAGTTGAACCATATAATTTTGTTCTTTTCAGTTGGGATAGAGTTGAAGAGACAAGACTAGATTGCTCCTAGGTGCCTTCTGACTTGGTTGATGCTAGCATAGTTAAGCCTTGGCATGCAAGTACTTTCCTGACATGTTTTGGTGAAAATTTGATGCCTTAGGAACTCGAATAGCCTATTCTGTAATGCCTACTCTTAGTCTCTTGACCCATATGTTCATCTAGTGCCTTGTTGCTTAATATTTCTTGACTATGTGTTTACTTGCTTTGACTTGAGAGTTGAAATGGAATCGTCCTAACCAGGTCTTGTGCAAGTGGGTGCTATGAGTTCTAGATTATATTCTGTGCTATCCTGAGTTAGTCTAGAACTTGCCATGTGTGTGGGACGGAGTGAAATAAATAAGTCTTTTTGAGTCTAGTTGAAGATTTAGGCATTTCTTTGATTAGCCTATTAAGCTTAAAATTGCTTTCCATTGATAATATTTTCCATATTAAATCCTTTTGAGCTTGTGAACCTTTTCTTTGGCAACTACACTACAAGCTGATCCCTATTGGTTCATAATTAAAATCTTGGATTGAACCTTTACCTTCGAAAGCACATAAGTCAAAAAATTGAGCACTTGGTAGGGAAGAAAATGAGGAGACTTCTGAATGGAACCATAGAAAGGAAGAAAAGTGTACTTGTGTGATCAAAGAACAACAAATGAGAATTGAAATACATATTGAGGAGTGTTAAGAAAAGAAGAAGAAGAAGAAAATGAAGAAAGGGATCAATATATTCTCCCACTAATACCTTATCCGTGCTAGTGAGTTATTTATCAACATGTAAAGTGCTTAAAGAAGAGGGGTCCCCCTTTGAGATGGTGTGTACTAGAATGGTTGAGGTTGGATTATGATAATTGTAAGCTCAAATTTGATTTTTGTATTGTATTAAAGTACTTAAGAGAGTTAGTCGCTTGTATCCAAATATATCCCCCTCGTCCCTTATCCCCTACATTACAATCCGTAAAGTCCTAATTGATTTTAGATTTGGCAAGCTTAGATTAGTCGAGTTCTACACTATGGGCAAACCTATGGTACGGCCTCGGGGTGCACATAAATTCTTTTATGCGAGTGAGTGATCTTTGTTCATATATATGTTGTCTTTAAATTACATTTGTACTCTTAATTTTAATATGCGGACTATTACACTCTCTTATTTTATGGTGAGAACACATGATCCCATGACGGATAAGAGACGTTATTAAACTTCTCTTGTTGGGGTGAGTGCGCAAGTTGAGAATATTCAATGACAAGGAGTTAGTCCTTAAGGTGAGGTGGTCATGGGCATAATTTTTGAACGTGTTTGAATTTGATTATACTTTGGCATGTGAATTTGGGAAGCGTGCTTAATTACGTATGCAAAAGTTTAATTGTTCGTATCAACCATGGTAATAGGTGTATTAGGATTAGATTGCTATATGCTCTAACAAATTTTGGTGATTGGTGTTGTGTGATAGAGACAATGAAGTTTAGGTTGCTCGAGGATGAGCAAGAGCTTAAGTGTGGAGTGTTGATGTTCGGCTAAAAGTGTATATTTTTGTACGCTTTTGGTCTCACATCTTACTCTTTTATTGTAGATTTTGATGTATGTTATGATGAATTGAGCTTAATTTTGGTATTTATATGCGTAGGAATTTATTTGAAGTTAAATGGAGCAAATGCATATGAGTTGAAGCTAAAAGATGGAAAAGTGCAAATTCCGGTGTCCAGGCCACCGACCGACGGCGCTTGGAGCACCACACTCAATGAAGAAAAGAAGAGAAAAAATGTCCAATACCCAATTTAGTGATCCGCGATTCCTGGCGCGCAGGAGGCAGTGAAGCATAAGCGGAATCAGTTCCAATGCCCAAGCAGAATCCGCAGTGGAATGAGCGGTGAAGGAAAACAAAGGAAAAAGAGGGGCACCCATGCCACCGATCTGCGGTGCCTAGGGCGCCCAAGTCTAAAAATGTTTCCTAGTGTGAAAAGATAAAAGTTTCTTTTGTCCTACACATCTCTAACAAGTATAAAAGGGTTCCTACACCTAATTTTGGGAGGGGGACAACATATTGGAGGCAAAACGTACCGTGTTGAGCAACTTTTGAACAAGGATCATCGAGTTCTTCAATATTTCATCTCTTTCTAGTAACTTTAGTATACAAAATACTTGTACAATCATTATTGTGACTATGTAGGGCTAAGTTTTAAAATTCTGAAATTGTGGATAGTCATGAATATTGATGTTTGGTTGTTATTTTCCTGATGTTATACGAATTTCCATCTTATGTGTTGTTTCTTAGTTTTATTCATAATTGCTTGATTGTTTGACCAACAATTACGTTCTATCAACTATCCATGATATGTTTGAGAAAGTCATTCATAGATTAGAGATGAATGAAAGGGAGCATGATCTTATCCATAGGATTAAGGGGGAATTTGTGTTTGGCATAGGAATATACCTAGTCACTACATTCAATTCAATGTTGTGACCACAATGCATTCTTGATAGATTTATTTCATAGGAATATAGGCATAATCTATCTTGGATAGGTGTCACGACCCCAGTTTCCCAACCTTAGGATGTCGTCTAAGACTAGGTAAGCCTAGCATTCCTTAATAGCTCAACAGGAATATCAAAACGGAGATAATAAAATGAAACCGATAATCTCATATTAACTCTCAAAATAGATCATCAATAGCATAATTCCCAAAACCGGTGAAACTAAGTCATAAGCTCTACAGAATATTCTAGAACATCTACTAAAAGATTGTTTGATAAAGGAAGTAACAGTAACGATAAAATAATGGAAGGTGATTCTGAGGCCTGCGGACGTCGAGCAGGTATACGTTGAAGTATCTATAAATAACTGACTAATCACTAACGTCTGGCATGGGCATATGTACTCAGATCTGCACAAAAAATATGCAGAAGCGTAAAATGAGTACACCACAATGGTACCTAGCAAGTATCATACCTAACCTCGGTAGAGTAGTGATGAGGCCAGGTCAAGACACCTGTTAGGAGAAAAGAAACTAAACAGATTATGTCCTAATCTAAATATGAGACACGAGGAAAGTAAATGACAAGCAAACAACTCAATAATGTAGGCTAACAACGGAAATTTAAGCAGTCTAGGAGTAAACACGTGATGAAACAACAGGAAGACAAATACGGATAATTACAAGTAAAACAATGCAGAAAACAACAAGAACTGTTCAACCAACAAGTCTTTTCAACATGGAAAGTACAACAAGAATCACAATCGAGGTATTGCCTCGTTTTCACATTTCACAATTTCAATCACAATGTTTCCTTATATCACCGCGTGAGCCGTACATTTAGTTTTGAAAATCATTTTTCTCGAAATAGCTACATGCATTTTAGCCCACCTTATCTCACCGCGTGGCTTCATGTAATTCCCTTACTAGCAACACGCGTAACAAGCCCACCTTAGCTCACCACACGCGTATAAACCCCTATCTTTATACCACCGCATGCGTATCAATATCACAACACAATAACAACTCGCACCACAAGTACCCATATGCCATAATTTTCCAAAAATAACAATGCCAATATTTTCACAATAATTAGCCCATGGCTCAAATACTATGTGTACAAGAATCTCACTAATGACATAATGAATGAGAAATGCTCAACAAGGAAGTATATCTCGAAAATCAACAACTTCAACCTCAATGTGATAATAGCTTTCACAACTTCAATGTCAATAATCCCACAAGAAGATAATTACCACGAAATAACAACTTCAAGTAGGAGTAATGCAACAATAAAGAGATACAAGACAATAAGGGAGGTAACAACTTCAACTAAAACATATGAGAGCAAATACAACAAGTAAGAGATAGAACAAGTGTTAACAACCTCAAATTAAGCATGTAAGAGTAGATTAATTTATGTAAGAGTAGATTAACAATGAAAGATATAACATGTTGTGACAATTCAATTAAAGGCATGGAAAGAGCCTAAATAATCTAATCCAGTCAAATACCACATATAGCCCATATACACACTTGTCACCTAGCGTACACGTCTTCCACATAACACAAATAGCACAATCAACCCAAATCCTAAAGGGTAGTTCCCCCACCCAAAGTTAGGAAAGATACTTACCTCAACTAGGCCAAATCAACCCTTGAATATAAATTTTTTTTTCTAAAATTTTCCCCCACACGGCTCTAATCTAACGAAAAATGACTTAATAACATCAAACAATGCAAGAGAAACCAATTACAATAGATAAAATTTTAATCTTTATACATTTCCCAAAAAGTCAACAAAAGTCAACCCCGCCCCCCTATCAAAACCCGGGTCCAAGGGTAGATTCTGACTACCCAAAACCCTACGAGTCCATATATGTGTTTTGTTTTTAAATCCGAGTCCAGATCGACTCTCAAAACTCAATTTTTCATTTTTCAGAACTTCAACAAAAATCCTCAAATTTCCTCTTTGATTCACATAAATTTGATGTTAAATCTAAGATATAACCATGAAATATAGTTAGAAATTGATTAGAATCACTAACCCAATGTTTGTAGATAAAGATCCCCTCTCCAAATCACCTCTTACCGAGTCTAGGATTCTAAAATATGAGAAATGAGACTAAATCCCGACTTTCCGGCCCTTATGTTCATTAGCAGGTGTCGCATTTGCAAACCCTCACAATTGCGGAACAGGGATCTTAATTGCAAACCCTGACAGACTCCTCGGAAGTTGCAATTGCAACGAAATCTTTCCAATTGCAAAGCTAACACATCCCGCAAAAGCAACTAATTGTCGCAATTGCGACCCCAACCTAGGCCTACTAACTTCAAAAATGCAAGGGGAAAAGTTGCATTTGCGACATCTGACCACCCCCTGTCCCCTCCGAAATTGCGAGGCTGGTGCTCGCAATTGTGACATCAGAGCACCAGCACACCATCAATGTTTTTAGTCCAAACCATTCCGCGACAAGTCTGAAACTCATCCGAGCCCTTGGGGCTCCAAACCAAACATCCACACAAGTCTAATTACATCATACGAACTTGCTTGCGTGATCAAAACACAAAAATAACATCTAGAACTACGACCACCAAAATGCATGAATTTCAAAATAAAGTTCAAGAACTTCTAGAATTGCAACCAAGCGTCCGAATACTATCAAATCAACTACAAATGACACCAAATTTTGCAGACAAGTTCTAAATAACATAACTAACATATTCCAAGTCCCAAAACCAAATTCCAAACCTGATAGCCAAAAGTCAACCTATGGTCAGAACTTCTAAACCTCAAATTGCCAATTTTCGCCAAAACTACACAAATCAACCTAACGCTTCCGACTTCGATTCCGGGCATACGCCCAAATCTAAAATCACGATATGAAATTGGATCCATCAAAATACCGTTGGGGGGTCGTTTTCACAAAAGTAAAAGTTTGTCAACATTTCTATCTTAGTCTTCAAAGCCAAGAACCACAAACGGTCAAAATCAACCCTGTAAGTTATAAAACCAAAATTACACATGTGTGAAGCATCAAACGGGGAAACGGGGTGCAAGTACACAAAATGACCGGCCAGGTCGTAATATTCTCCCCCTCTTAAGATAGCCACTGGCTCAACATAAGTCAAATCCTTGTCCAATCAGGCTGAGCGGAAATCTAATACATAGGACGGATCACCATAATACTTCCGGAGCATAGAAACATGGAACACCAGATGAAATTTCGATAAGCTGAGCGGCAATGCAAGCTTTTAGGCCACCTCACCAACTCTCTCAAGGATCTCAAAAGGAACGATGTAACTAGGGCTCAACTTTCCCTTCTTCCCGAACCTCATCACACCCTTAATGAGTGAAACCCAGAGAAAAACCCTCTCTCTAACCATAAATGCTATATCACGAACCTTGTGATCAGTATAACTCTTTTGCCTAGACTGTGTTGTACGAAGCCAATCCTAAATTAACATGACTTTCTCCAAGGCATCTCGAACCAAATCTGTGCCCAACAACCTAGCCTCACCCAACTCAAACCAACCAACTGGAGAACAACACCGTCTCCCATATAGAGACTCATAAGGAGCCATCTGAATACTTGATTGGTAGCTGTTGTTGTAGGCGAACTCCGTAACCGGCAAAAACTAATCTCACGAACTCCCAAAATCCATAATACAAGCATGTAGCATATCCTCCATGATCTGAATGGTGTGCTCGGATTGTCTAGAGCACAATCCTTAAATGCTGCTTATGATCCTCCTGGCTGCGAGAATATACCAAGAGTCGTCAATAAATACAATGACGAATGAGTCAAGATATGGCTAGAATACACTGTTCATCAGGTGCATAAATGCTGCTGGGATGTTGGTCAGCCCAAATGACATCACGAGGAACTCGGAGTGACCATATCGAGTCCTGAAGGCAGTCTTCGAAATATCCGAATCTCGAATTTTCAGCTGATGATACCATGAACTTAAGTCAATCTTTGAGAACACTCTGGCACCCCGAAGCTGGTCAAATAAGTCATCAATGTGTGGTAATGGGTACTTGTTATTCATTGTAACCTTTTTCAACAATCGATAATCAATACACATGCACATAGAACCATCCTTCTTCACAAACAGAACCAGAGTACCCCACGATGAAACACTCGATCGGATGAAAGCGTTATCAAGAAACTCTTGCAGCTGTTCTTTTAACTCCTTCAACTCTGCTGGCGCCATAAGCTATAGTGGGATAGAAATTGGCTGAGTTCCCGGCAATAAGTCAATACCCAAATCGATATCTCTATCGGGCAGCATGCCCAAAAGATCTGTAGAGAATATGTATGGGAAATCTCTCACTACCGAAATTGACTCAACAATAGGAATATTAGCACTGATATCTCTCACAAAGGCTAGATATGCATCACACCCCTTCTTAACTGTCCCCTGTGCCTTAAAAGAAGGACATAACCCTGCTAGGGATATAATCCAATGTACCCCTACACTCTAACCGCGGCAAACCTGGCATAGCCAGTGTCACAGTCTTTTCGTGACAGTCCAAAATAGCATGATAGGGCGACAATCAGTTCATGCCCAAGATCCCATCAAAATCTACCATATTGAGTAGCAATAGATCAACTTTGGTCTCAAAACCACCAATAAAAATTAAACATGACCGATACACATGGTCCGCAACAATAGAATCACCCACAGGCATGGGCACATAAATAGGAGAACTCAAAGAATTACATGATATATACAAATACAGCGTAAAGTAAGATGACACATGTGAATAAGTGGATCCCGGATCAAATAAGATTGATGCATCCCTATGACAAACTAGAACCATACTTGTGATGACTGTGTCTGATACGAAAGCCACCATCCTACCCGAAAAAGCATAGAAGTTGGCCTGGACTCCCCCTCTAGGGAGACCTCTACCCGCCTGACCTCCACCCCAAGCTGGCGGTGCAGGTGGAGCAGCAACTGGAGCAGTAAGCATGACTTGTGAAGTTTGTGGACCGGGTGGAATCTCGGGAGCTTAAGTGGTCTGTGGAGGTGCACCCCTCCGTGTCTAGGGCAGTCTCTCACTATATATCTAGTATGCCCAAACTCAAAGCAAGCTCTCGGTGGGCATGGCGGCTGGAGCTGATGGCCTGGTCGGCTAGACTGGCAACTGAAGGCACCAAGTGCAGGAGGTGCACTAGAAAGCGGCTGAGCAAAATAGGCAACCTAAGACCTCAGAACAACATGAGCACCTCTAGAAGCTGAAAGTGCGAATAAACTAGGCGGCTCACATAGCCTGTGCCAAGACGGGCTGCAACTAGAGCGTGATCACCATTATGTCCTCTAGAATCTCGAGGCCTCTTGTCCTCTCTGTCCTCTCTCTCACGGCCCCGCATACCCTCCAACCTCCGAACAATCTCTACCACCTGCTGATACAGAGTATCAGTCTCGAAATCTCGAGCCATGCTGAATCTAATACCATAGTTGAGCCACTCGATGAATCTGCGGACTCGCTCTCTGACTGTAGAAACCAAGGCAGGTGCATGTCGGGAAAACTCACTAAATCTGATAGCATGCTCTGACACCATCATAGCACCGTACCACAGCTGCTCAAACTCCATGCTCTATGCATCACAAAGGATATGGGGAACAAACTCCCTCAAGAACATCTCTAAAAACTGAGTCCAAGTGAGTGAAGTTGCATCGGCTGGGCTACCCTCCTCGTAACCCTGCTGCTACCTATAGGCTGCTCTAGACATCTAAAATGTAGTGAAAGTAACTCTGGTTGTCTCCACAATACCTATGGTGTGGAGAATAAGGTGGCACTTCTCTAGATAACATTGTGCATCCTCTTTAGCTAGGCCATTGTTAGTAAGAGGATGATACTTGTTGAACTTCTCAAGTCTTAGCTACTCCTCATTAGATGCCAATTCCCTAACCTCGGGCTAAATCGGAACAACATGCTACACTAGCATAACCCTCGGGACCTGATTAACATGGACCCACTACTTTGGAGTGCGGGCTGCGGGAGTCTAGGCTCCTCCCCCGGCCTGAGATGTAGCTGGAGCGAGGGGAAGAAATCCCGCCTGAGCTAGAGCGCCGAACATGCTCATAAATTGTGATAGGGTCTCCTAAAGTGTGGGGGAGACAACAGGCACCTGGGGTGCCTGTCCTCCAATCGGAGCTACTAGCGGCTCCTCAGTCACTGCTCGGGCAGGTACTCTTGCTGCACTACATGCCCCTCCTCTGCCTCTGCCCCAGCCCCGACCTTCGCGGCTCTAACAGGGGGTGCGGGTGTTTGATCGTCGAATCCAGTAGTGCTTGTCCTCACCATCTATGAGAGAATAGAAATGCAAAGATTCAGATTTTGAAGCCAATCAATTCACACGATAAGGAATCAAAGAAGTGGAATTTTCTAACAGTTCCGTAGCCTCTCGAAGATAAGTATGGACATCTCCATACCAATCCGTAAGACTCTAATAAACTTTCATATAACTCGTAACACCTATGAACCTAGAGCTCTGATACCAACTTCTCACGATCCCAATTTCCCCATTGTAGGATGTCGTGATGGTAGCTAGTCTCTAAGACTAGGTAAGCCTAACATTCATTAATAGCTTAACAGAAATATCGAAATGGAGATAATAAAATGAAACCGATAATCTCATATTAACTCTCAAAATATATCATTAACAACATAATTCCCAAAACATGTGGAACTGAGTCATAAGCTCTACATAATATTCTAGAACCTCTACTACAACACTGTCTTATAAAGGATATAACAGTAATGAGAAAATAATGGAAGGTGACTCCGAGGCCTACAGACATCAAGCAGGTATCCCTTGAAGTCTCCAAAAATAGCTGGCTGATTACTAAAGTCTAGCATTGGCGGATGTACCTAGATCTGCACAAAAAATATGCAGAAGCGTAGAGTGAGTACATCACAATGGTACCTACTAAGTATCATGCCTAGCCTCGGTAGAGTAGTGATGAGGCCAGGTCAAGACACCTATTAGGAGAAAAGAAACTAAATAGAGTATGGCATAATCTAAATATGAGACACGAGGAAAACAAATGCCAAGTAAACAACTCAATAATGTAGGCTAACAACGAAAAGTTAAGCAGTAAAGGGTAGATTTCGACTACCCATAACCCCACAAGTCAGTATACATGTTTTATTTTCAGATCCGTCCAAATCAACTCTCAAAACTCAATTCTTTATTTTTCAAAACTCTAACAAAAATTCCAAAATTTCCTCTTTGATTCACATAAATTTGATGTTAAATCTAAGATATAATCATGAAATATAGTTGAAAATTAATTGGAATCACTTACCCAATGTTTATAGATTAAAATTCCCTCTCCAAATCGCCTCCTACTGAGTCAAGGGTTTTAAAATATGAGAAATGAGACTAAATCCCGACTTTCCAGCATTTATGTTCAGTTGCAGGTGTCGCATTTGCGACACTGGCTTCGCATTTGTAAGCCCTCGCAATTGTGCAATAGGGATCGCAATTACGAACCCTGACAGACTCCTTAGAAGACGCAATTGCGACGAAGTCTTTGCAATTGTGAAGCTGACACCTCTCGCAAAAGTGACCAATTGGTCGCAATTGCGACCCCAACCTAGGCCTGCGAACTTCGCAAATGCGAAGGGGGAAAGTCGCATTTGTGACATCTGACCACCCCCTTTCCGCTTTGCAATTGCGTGGCTGGTGCTCGCAATTGCAACATTAGAGCACCAACACAGCAGCAACTCTATTTTCAGTACAAACCATTCTGCGACACGTCTGAAACTCATCCGAGACCTCGAGGCTGCAAACCTAACATCCACACAAGTTTAAAAACATCATAAGAACTCGCTCGCATGATCAAAATACAAAATAACATCTAGAACTAGGAATCAGACACCAAAACGCATGAATTTCAAAGTAAAGTTTAAGAACTTCTAGAGTTGCAACCAAGCATCCGAATACTATCAAATCAACTCCAAATGACACCAAATTTTACAGACAAGTCCTAAATAGCATACAGACCTATTCCAAGTCTCAAAACCAAATTCCAAACCGGATAGCCAAAAGTAAACCTACAGTCAAAACTTCTAAACCTTAAATTGCCACTTTTTGGTAAAACAACACAAATCAACCTACAAACTTTGGAATTTGATTCCAGGCATACGCCCAAGTCTAAAATTATGATATGAACCTATTAGAGCCATCAAAACACCATTCTGGGGTCGTTTTGTTAAAAGGCAATGTTTGGTCAACATTTCTAACTTAGGCTTCTAAGCCAAGAATCAAAGGGTCCAAATCAACCCAAAACCTTCTCGGTATGAAACCAATCAACCCCGTAAGTCATAAAATCAGAATTACACATGTGTGAAGCTTCAAAAGGGGAAACGAAGCACAAATACATAAAATAACCGGTCGGGTCGTTACAATAGGCGAGTAGTTATTCGAGAGAACACTACGAGTAAAGATAATCTGGTGAACTAGAAACCATAGGAAATTCAAGTTAAAGGGGTGATTAACTAGAACTCAATAGGATTGGTGAACCAGCCACAATCCTAAACTATTCATCTTTATTGAAGTAATTCTTTTAAGTTCTCTACTGTCTTAGTTAGTCGTTTAGTTAATCTCTGCAATAGTAGTTCAGAAAATAAAAACTCAATCTTGGTACCTCGATTAGACTAGAATTTTAGTTAAGTGATAGGTAGTTAAGTACAAGTCTCTCTGGGTTCAATACTCTATTCATCACTTTATTACTTGTTGACCACGTATACTTGCGTGTGCATTTAGAAGAAAACATGTGCATTTAGATTTGAAGGTCTCAATCATAATATCCATCTTTATATTTAGATAATTATTCAGATTCAGACATTATAAGGTTAATAAAAATAAATGAGGTCTGACGTTTTCTGAATAGATACCCTTTCTTTTGCAAAATAAATAGTTTTTTACACCTCAACAGAAACAAACCTATTAAAAAAATCCTTATTCATATTAAACAACTTGAAATAAATATTTTGCTTACAATTTTCACATTTTTAGCCATCTCTGATTCTCTGCCAAAGAACTACTATATGAGAATCACCATCTAAAATTCATCAAAAAACAGCAGGAAACCACAGGTGAAACTTCAGCAACACCTATCACCGAAATCTAACTGAAACATAATTTTTGGTGACCCTCCCTCCTCCCTCTCTAAAATATCATATGCCCCTGTCTTCTTTCTCTAACAAATATCAGAAACAAAAAAAGTTGGCAGCAGTGAACGACATCAAGAAACTACGATTCATTGGAATTCTCTGGCCGACGATCACCATCTTCACTAGAATACACACTAGCGATGATGATCCAGCCACTATCTTTCTTTTCCTATCTCTTCAAACTCCTTATCGGTAGAACCTCCTCATTATCGCTCCTTTTTTTTTTCTCGAAACACTCATGGGTCTATAACGGGTGTTGTTAATGTACAATCAATATATACCTCCTGAGCTTCGAGCAGCATTATAGTTGCTTCTCTATGCCTTTTTTTTTTTTTTAATCAATTGTTCTTTTCTTCTGGTGCATACTCAATGTATAGTTAGTGTATAATATATACGTACTGATATTTTATATATATATATATATATATATATTAATTAAGACTAAATTTACATTGTATACATAGTGTATTATGTGTATAAGCAGTGCAAAGGAGAAATTTTTGGAGTCGAAGAAGGTCTCCAGTGATCTGTTTTAGTCTGAAACCTCTTGAACGGAGACCTGATGGCTTTTGCAATAGTGACATTGAGTTTGAATCTAGAGATGAGATACCAATTATGAAGAAAAGGGAACTAATGGGTTGGTCTTTTGATTTCAGAGGTGACATAAGTGGTATATGAAGGCTTGGACATGAATTTTTGGATAAAATAGATGTTAATGATATTTTGTGTACTAACTCGCAAATGTGAAATAATTCGAAAAATAAATATGTGCTTGCTATAGAAGATTAATTGGGAAATGGTCAAATTTCCCTTTACTTTGCGAAAAAAATCACATTTACCCATTTATCCTATGTTATACTTTTGGTACAAAAATACCGCAACAGTTATGCAAGTGGCTTAAATATACCTTTCCTCCGTTAGAGTTTATCAAAAGCAAACGCCCAATCTCATATGGTGCTGCCATTTTGGTGAGATGGACATCATGCAGCATACAATCTTATCCCAATCCATTTTACCCCTACGTCCACTTCTTCTTTGTCACGACTCAAAATTCAACTAGCCGTGGTGGCATCTAACCCAACCCGTTAGGTTAGCCAATTTATAAATATCCGATTCAATTAATATTTAACTGACTTTAATACACTCCCCAAGGACTGGTAGTATAAATCATGAGCTTCTAATATTAGAATTTACAAAGTTGGTGCGAAATAAAAAGATACATCATCTGTTTGAAATATACATGGACAGATTAAAATTCTAAAGCTACCATGAACAAGAAGCAGCAATGACTGGAACGCAGGTACATCTTCAGATCCAGCTTCCACCATGTACAGCAGCATTAACATTCAAAATCTACACGCAAGGTGTAGAAGTGTAGTATGAGTACAACCGACCCCATGTACTCAATAAGTAACAAACCTAATCTGCGCTCACTGGGGGTGTACAGACTCCTGAGGAGCTCCTTCAGCCTGAGCGCTATAATCCGCACAGACAACTCACGTACTGCACGTACAACTCACGTGCTATAGTATCAATATCTGGATCCGCACGGACAACTCACGTGCTATAGTATCAATATCTCAAAATCAAGCCCTCGGTCTCACTTAGTCATCAATCTCTCCAACCTCTTGGGCTCCCAATGTCATGAAACTAGCCCAAAATGATGATATGATGTATCGATAAATAACAACAGAGACTGAGATATGATATGCAATAAATATATATGACTGAGTGCGAAATTAGAATTTAAACATATAAGTTGACAGCAGAATGACCTCAGTGGGTCCCAATAATACCAACATTGCATAAGCATGATTTCTAACATGAGTCACAACTCAGTTTCTCTAACACATAAAAATACATGAAAAAATACAAGTTAATTGACTATACAACTCTACGGAATCAACTGAGTCTCAATTTCTACGGTGCACGCCCACACGGTCGTAACCTAGCATGTGCGTCACCTCCAAATAAATCACCATAACATGTACAATCAGGGTTCATACAAGAAGGCTCCAACACAGAAGCGGAAGCAATAGCCATCAAGGAAGCTCTAAGATACTGCATATCACATGGGTATAAACAAATATGGATGCAGACTGACTCCATGTTACTGAGCAATATTATTCTCGGCATCTGGAAACCTCCCTGGTGCATAATTGATCATATAGAAGACATCTTTACTATGAAACAAGAGCTTATAATGTACACCTCTCACACTTTTAGAGAAGGAAACAAGCTGGCAGACCACATCGCAAACCTTGCCCTAGAGGAAGGCTTAATCGAATGACGGCACTTCAATCACTTGGACAAAACTGCTAAGCAAATTCTCAACAATGACAAATCACTCTGCCCCTACCTTCGAGTAAACATATCAAAATGAAACCTCAAGGAAATGAAATGAAGAAAGGATTCACAATAATAAAAAGCTCAAGAAGCTTCATTCTGTCACACACAAATTATATCATACTAATTAACCTTTTGTTTTTGCAGGATGATCCAACTAGCAAAGATTTGCAAGATACAGTAAGGAAGGACAGCAGACAACAGGGCAATTACCTCAAACAGAATTGAGCAAATGAACAACTCAAAGACCACAACTGCTGGCACCAATGTGGAAAGCAGGCTCCAATGTACAATCGAGCAGCTGACTTCTCAGGGAAGAACATGGATCACTCAACTGTTTTTTCATAACTTACTGCTATATCACTTACTACTCATTACATCACTCATCCCTCTACCTCTGTTTTTGCAGCTTGAAATAATAATAACAGAGAGGGACGCAAGGATTCTAAACTGGAAATCAATCACAAAAGCAGCTGCAAGAAGGAATGCCAAGAAGCCTCATCTGGAATACATTTTCAATAGAATAGAACATTTGGAAATCCTAGTAACTAAGTTCACCATCCTCCTGCCCATCAAGAAAAGGAAAAATCAGCAACATCACAGAAACACACGCACAAAAGAAGATCTCAGTTACAGAGAAAGAAGTATCAGAATGACTGGGAGACTTGAACAGATGCAATCGAAGAGACCAAGCTCTGAAATCTTCTTACAGAGTCAACTCAATAACACACAGAATCCTGCACTCCTATCAACAGGATATGTTTATTATAGGGGAGGGTCATTGGCGCAATTGTCTTGTGTGGTATTAGCACCATCGGAGCTCATTCTATTACAATTGCTCCAATCACACCCTACCTATAAAAACATCATCCTCCACAAGCTTAGATTAATGCACATCCTGCAAAATGGAAGAACAAAATCACAAGGAAACAACATAGGCATGGAATATGTTTTTTGTACAAAAGAACTAGAACCCCTAGCATATCCTTTTTGTATAGGACTCACTACCCACTACCATGGTATCCATAGTCAACGATTTAAATCGGCTAGATACATGTATTTTTTTGGCGAGGTAAGGTTTATGTCTCCGTCCTTTGTAAATTTTTGCTAAGCTATCAATAAATAACATATTAACTCAAAAAAAAAAAAGGGTTCATACCCTCAACTCCAAGTTTAGAAGAGTTACTTACCTTGAACAAGCCGAATCCAATACCGAGCAAGCTAAACAATACTCTAAATCCATTCCATGCTTATAAACCTCCAAACGCCTTCCTATCTCCTCAATTCCAAGCTAAACGATTCGAAACTAGTCAAACAACGTGCAAATTAATCAAAATATACTCCAATATTTATAATTTAACAATTTATAAAAATTCTCAAGCTCTAAAAGTCGGCAGTGAGGCTCACATCTCGAAATCTGACAAAACTTAAAAAATCCGAAAATTCATTCAATTAGGAGTCCAACCATACTAGTTTCACTCAAATCCGACTCTGAATCGACATTCAAATCTCAAATATTTGTTTTATGAAATTTCTACCATTTTCAACCTAAAACACTAATTTAATGATGAAAACAATAATATATTCATTTAATTTAATCAAAACCAAGTTAGAATCACTTACCCCAATCCATATGGTGAAAATCGCCTCAAAAATCGCTTCAATCCGAGCTTCATAGCTCCAAATATGTTAAAATGGCAGAAACCTCGAAATATAGCTTCTGCCTAGGTATTTACCCTATCGGGGAAAATTTTTTGCGATCACGAAGCACAAAAAATTCCAGAGCATTTTTACTCTATGCGATCGCAGACATTCCCCCGCGATCGCGATGAACAATTTTTAGCAGCCTTGTCCAACTCGTCCACATAGCCTCTAGTTTAATGGTCATAACTTTTTGTACAAAACTCCAAATGACAAAAGTTTTGATTTTTTGAAAACTAGACATCAAGGGCTACAACTTTCTTTTTTGAATCATCTCCAAATTCCTTATAGATTGCAAGATATAAACTTTAAAAGTCGGGTCAGTGCAACAGAGATTTAATCTATGCGATCGCGTGAAGGCTTCCACGATCGTATAGCACAGCTCCATTTTTCATATTTTTCTCTTTGCTATCACGGCCAGATCCACGCTATCGCATTGTACACCCATGTAGCCAAAAATCAACAACTAGAAAAGGCCAAGAAATGGTCCGAAACCACTCCGAAACTCACCTGAGCCCCTCGGGACCCCGTCGAACATACCAACAAGTCTCAAAAACATATTGCAGACCTACTCGAGGCCTCAAATCACATATAATAACTTCAAAACGACGAATCGCACCTCAATTCGATCTTGATGAACTTTAAACTTTTCAACTTCAATAGCTCATGCCGAAACATAGCAAATCAATCCGAAATGAACTCAAATTTTGCGTACAAGTCATAAATGACATAACTCCAGAATAGGATTCCGACCCCGATATCAAAAAGTCAACCCTCCGGTCAAACTTCCAACTTTCAATTTCCTGTTTTTGCCATTTCAAACCTAATTTAACTACAGACTTCCAAATAAATATCCGGACACACTCCTAAGTTCGAAATCACCATACAGAGCTATTGGAACCATCAAAACTCCATTCCGGAGTCGTTTTCTCAAAAGTCAAACTCCGGTCAACCCTTCTCGTTTAAGCTTCAAACATGAAATTCATTCTTCCGAACTAATCCTGAAACACCTGAAAATCAAAACCGACAATTCACATACGTCATAATACATCATATGAAGCTATTCAAGACTTCAAATAGTTGAAAGCAGCGTAAATACTCAAAACGACCGGTCGGGTCGTTATATTCTTCCATCACTAGTACCTCCTCTTCTTTCTCCACCATTGCTACCACTAATACCACCATTTTCACCATCTTAACCTTCACTTAGTCATAGGCCCTTCTTCTGCCGCATAATCACCCTAAAAATCCCCCACTTCGACAAAACAACTTTCAAAATAATAGATTTGTTCGAAAAATCCTTGTTTATCATATATAAATATATAAAATAAAAATAAGCAATAAAGACTCAGAATCTATGACTGGTTAAGTGTGACGACCCGGCCAGTCGTCTCATGAGTTACTGCTCTGTTTTCCCCATTTCTGCATTATTATGCTTCGTTATTCGTGTTTTATGTGATCAAGTTGAGTAGTTTGCGTACAGAGTGGATTTGGTAAGAAATGAGACACTTAGTCTCTTTTAAGAAGGTTTAAGTCGAAAAAGTCAACCAGATGTTGACTTATGAGTTAGAGGGCTCGGATGTGAGTTTCGATGGTTCAGTTAGCTTTGGGAGGTGATTTATGACTTATGAGTGTGATCGGAATTGGTTTTGGAGGTCCGGTGTAGAATTAGGCTTGAATTGGTGAAGTTAGAATTTTGGCGATTTCCGGTTGTTAGGCGAGATTTCGATTCGAGGGTCGGAATGAAATTCCGACAGCTGCTGTAGCTTTGATATGTCATTCGGGATGTGTGTGCAAATTTTCAGGTCATTCGGACGTGGTTTAGTTGGGTTAAGATCAAAAGAGTGATTTGGAAGATTTTTGAAATTCTTAGGCTTGAATCTGATACGAATTTGGGGTTGAGAGGTTGTTTTGAGTGATTCCGAAGGGGGAACAAGTTTGAATAATGTTATGGAATATGTTGGCACAGTTGGTTGAGGTTCCAGTGGCCTCAGGTGAGTTTTGGGTGGTTAAACGGACTAATTCATCGTTGGAGAAATTTGCAGAAAACCAGAGTCGAGAAGCGATCCCATTTCTCAAATGCGGACTACTATTGCACAATGAGATCGCACACCCAGACAGTTTTCTGGGCAAAGAGCGACACAAAGAATGCGGTCAGAAATGCGGTCGCATTCCCACAATGCGGACTGCATATTCACCACACTGAGACCGCAGACCGAGACAGATTTCTGGGCAGAAATCAACGTCAAAAATGCGGTCAAAAATGCGATCGCATTTTTGACATGCGGACCGCAAACCATACCTCACATTGAATTGCGGTGAAGGCTAGGGTTACAATTTACGATGGTCGCGTCCAAACTGCGGACCGCATATCTATTATGCGACAGATATGCGATCGCATTTTAAACCCGACTGGGCGTTTTTGTCCCGATTTTTGACCCCTTTATAAATAGAAACCGGTACCCAATGGCCATGCAAAACCCACTGTCATTACCAACAAAGAGAAACATCTCCAAAACACCCCAAATCACAGCAAAATCAACCTTGAGAATATATCCAAAGGAGACTTTCTTGGGCAAATTCTTAAAAGAGGGGATTTTGACCATCTTAAACATATTTGGAGCCGTAGAGCTCGGATTGAAGTGAATTGAGAGGCTACTTTCGAGAGACTTTTCAGGGGAAACATCGGGGTAAGTGTTCTTAACTCGACTTTGGTCAAATTACCCCAGTATATCGCTAGTTTTAGTATATAATTGGTGATTTAAGTTGGAAAATCTGTAAAAAAAATCCTTAAGTTAGACTTAAAGAATTGGAGGTCGACCCGATGTCGGAATTCGATAATTTTTGTATGGTTGAACTCGTTGGGAGATAAGGAACCCATTGATGTGAAAATTTCTGAGCTTCGAGAAGTGGGTCGGGGCTCAGGTTTTTGCTAATTTCATAATTTCTTGGTATTTTTCGAATTGTTTCGATTGGGCTTCGTTACCCCAGCATATTATGACATATTAGTTCTAATTTTGGATAGATTCGATGCGCGTGGAGGCCAATTCGAAGGGCAAAGGCGTCGCGAGCTAGGGATTTAGCTGGTTCGAGGTGAGTAGTGATTGTAAATGATGTTCTGAGGGTTTGAAACCCCAGATTGCACATCGTAGTGCTATATTGAGGTGAGGCACGCGCTCGATGATGAGTGTGGGGTCGTTTTACTACTGGGGATTGTGACTTGGTCCATCCCGATTGATGATTTTACTACGCATTTGATTGAAACTTATTTGTTATCATCATGATTTAGGCTGATTGCCATATTTGGGCTTCGTGCCAATTATTTGAACCCTTCGGGGATTTTTATTACTGTTTCCTCACTATTTTGACTCATTGCTTGAACTCAGTCATGTTGTTTATACTTTTTTACAACTCAGCCACTTTTACTCAGTTTTGGAGATTTAAATATTATTTTAATGATGTTTTTGGGCTGAGAACTAATGTTTTACTATGCCCAAGGGGCTTGTGATAATTTTTCTGACTGAGTGCGGCCGAGGGCCAGATGTGAGGTTTTTACTGAGTGATATGAGCCCGAGGGCGTGAGATACTTATGTGTCACGAGGTGGCTTGTGACTGATATGAGGCCGAGGGCCTGAGATACTGTATATACGCCACGAGGTGACTTGATTGATATGAGGCCGAGGGCCTGAGATACTGTATATACGCCACGAGGTGACTTGATTGATATGAGGCCGAGGGCCTGAGGTACTGTATGTATGCCACGAGGTGGCTTGTTGATATGAGGCCGAGGGCCTAGATATATGCCACGAGGTGGCTTGATAATGCGCTTGGGCCGTAAGGGGCCGCGACGGACACCCGGACCCTACTCGCCGGGTGCCGGCATACCTGCTATCTTACTTTCTTTGTTATCTATAAGGCCGATGAATGCCCGTATAAATAACAACAATAATCTTAATTAGCTCAGACCTTTCAATAACAACACATTTCATACATATCAACAGAAATACCATACCATGACGTGAACATACATATATAATATACCATGGCCGACACGGTCATCATGCAAAAACTATACAACAAAAGATACATTTGCCTACAAGGCAATCCAACAGTACATAAGTCAACCCACTGTCTATTGTCTATGAGCCTCTACAAGAAGACAAACTATGCAACCTACGTCGGAACAGGGCCCTGACATGCCCATGATGCCTATAATCAAAATGCATACCGAGACTATGGCAAGTCCGAGGGATGGATCTTGCCAATATCCGTCGAACTGGATAGCCTACTGTGGTGGGGGAGCCTCGTCTATCTGTCTGCCCGGACCTGCAGCACGACATGCAGCATCCACAAATAAAAGGACGTCAGTACGGATAATATACTGAGTATGTAAAACAGGAAACATAATATAAGAACAGTAATATGCATCAGGATAAGAATCATACAACCTGCACCATCTGAAAGCCTCTGAAGGCGACCAACTATGTCATGCCTGACGTGCATATGCATATATATATATATATCCTTTTAAAATCATCATATACATATATATGCCTTTGTGGGCCTCCTCATTATCATATACATACGCCTCTGTGGGCCTCCTCATCATCATACCCAACTGATTAGTGGTTGCACAATAGGTGCCTGCCCGGCCGACTATAGCGCGACGTGGTAAAGTAAAATAGATAATGCATGTTGGACTCATATGAATCATACTATCATGGTGACGTAAGGTCGAAGAAATAATAACATATCAATCCTCCCATAAGAGGGGAAACAACAAAGCACTCCTATCTTCTAAGAGTAGAGTATCTTTTGGGGGCTTTTTCATTGTATCGTGTATAAACGGAGTCGTGCAAAAGAAGGAAAGGGATGGTCTTACATACCTGGTATTCTCTACGCCGGTTTCAAGTTTCACACAGTTATAATTTCCTTAGTCTATAATGAAAGAATGATCTTATCGTTATTCTCTATACGTTATGGTTATAATCAACTTCAGCCCTAAATTTATATGGTGTTCCTCCACACCTTTCTTCCTCTAAAACTCCACAACAATGGTAGTAAGACATGCAACTCAATAGCAACCCAAAACAACCATAACCCAGTACATTATTAGTAATTAACTTGAACTCATGGCTCCCAATCACCATCCCATGAGTTCTTACATGCATAGAATGAAATACCATGAATTCCTAGGAGAAAAGGTGTATAAAGATAGCAGTAACTTACCTTGCATGTGAGATAACTTAGCTCTTTTTCCTTGGTTCTTCAACTTCTAGGTTTCATTCTCCATTAGGGCTTGAAAAGGAGGAAAATCAGCTAGGGCTTTTCCTTAATCCTTCAATCTCTAGATTCTTTCCCCCCAAGTAGAACTTGAAAGAAGGAGAAATTGGTTAAAGTTTGTGTGGGATTATGAGAAGGGGTCGAAGGTGGTTCCACTGGGTTTTGGGTTTCAGAAAATGAAGAAAGAACTGGTCTAGGCCCCTTTTATAGGTTAGTCAATAAGTGATACACGTGTCTGACGCTTTCACATCTGCGACCGCATTCTCGTCGCAGAATCAACATGCGGTTCGCATTTTGGACGCGAAACTCAGCCCAAAAAATCTGTCTCATTATGCGATGAAGGAGGTTATTTTGCGGTCCGCATTTCCAGTATGCGGTCGCATACTGACCGCATTCCTGACACAGATTTCTGCCCAGAAATCTGTCTCAGTTTGCGACACATTAGGTGTAATATGCGGTTCGCATTTCATAAATGCGAGCGCACTTATGACCGCATTTCTGGTACTGGTTTTTGTCCAGAAATCTATCTTGGTCTAGGATTACAGCGTTGGATATGCGGCCCGCATGTGAGTTTTGCGGTAGCATATCTAACTTTGCGACACCTTTTGCTCTTTTCTTTACTTTTGAACTCTTTTCTGGGTTCTTGGGCCCTTATACATAAACTATCTCACAACGTGATCTAACGTACAAAATTACGAGTTGTAACACTCTTCCTCCCTTAAGAATATTCGTCCTCGAATGTAAGAATCCACGGAGATTATACTCATCGTGGAGCATTTAACACAACATACGGTTCTATAAGAGTATACAAACTTATGGACATGTAAATTATCTGCATATTATCATTTTGCACTAAGAAAGAGTATTCTCAAATTATTGATTACCTCGTAAGGACGTTTCTCCTTTCAATGCGTTCTGCTTTTCCTCGGCATCCTCATTATCTCCATTCTGGAACAGGTACGGATATTTAGACTTCATCTTTTCCTCTGCTTCCCATGTCATTTCTTCCGTATGTTTGTTTCTCCACAATACCTTAACAGAAGCTACATCCTTTGTTCTTAGCTTACGGACTTGTCGGTCTAATATAGCCACTGGCGCTTCTTCTTATGTTAGATCCTCTATAACCTGCACATCTTTGATGGGGACGACCCAAGAAGGATCTCCGATACATTTCCTTAACATAGATACATGGAATACCGGATGGACAAATTCCAATTCGGATGGCAATTCTAACTCATAAGCCACACGTCCAACTCGTCGAAGAACTTTATACGGACCGATATACCTTGGACTTAGTTTACCTTTCTTTCCGAAGCGCATGACACCCTTCATTGGCGAGACTCTCAGGAATACCCAATCACCAACCTCAAACTCTAGATCACGACGCCGGACATCAGAATAGGACTTTTGCCTACTTTGTGCCGTCTTCAATCGTTCCTGTATCACCTTCACCTTCTCAATGGCTTGGTGGATCAAATTTGGCCCATATAACTCAGTTTCACCGACTTCAAACCATCCAATTGGTGATCTACATCTCCTCCCGTATAGTGCCTCGTACGGGGCCATCTTAATACTGGAGTGGTAGCTGTTATTGTAGGCAAATTCTATGAGTGGAAGATGGTCATCCTAATTTCCCTTAAAATCTAGAACACATACTCGCAGCATATCTTCAAGTGTCTGAATGGTACGTTCAGCCTGTCCGTCAGTCTGCGGATGGAATGCTGTGCTGAGGTTCACTTGAGCTCCTCGGTCTAATATAATAGACACCGGCACACCATGAAGTCTAACAATCTCCTTGATATACAGGTTTGCATAGTCTTCAGCTGTGTAGGTTGTCCTGACTGGCAGAAGATGGGCACATTTTGTAAGTCGATCAACTATCACCCAGATGGAGTCAAACTTATATAAGAGCGAGGTAATTCAATAATGAAGTCCATATTAATCACCTCCTATTTCCAGGTTGGAACTTCTATATTCTGAAGCAATCCACTGGGTTTATGATATTCTATCTTTACTTGTTGACAATTGGGACACTGGGCAACAAATTCTGCAACAGACTTCTTCATACTATCCCACCAATACTGCTCTTTGACATCATGGTACATCTTTGTCGAACCGGGATGGATGGAATATCGGGATTGATGAATTTCCTTCATAATATTCTCTCGCAACCCTGCCACATTAGGCACACATAATCGGCCTTGGCATCTCAATGTTCCATCTCCTCCAATCTCAAAAGCTGAAATTTTACCCTGCTGCATGCCTTCTTTCAATAGTACCAAGGTGGAATATTCATACTGCCGTGCTTTTACCTTGGCCACCAAGGATGATTCTGATGTATTATGTACAATAAAACCTCCGTCCTCGGAGTCTAATAATCTAATTCTCATGTTGGCTAGCCGATGAAGTTCTTTAGTTAAATCCCTTGTACCCGCTTCGATGTGTACTAAGCTTCCCATTGACTTACGACTGAGGGCGTCAGCCGCAACATTGGCTTTACCGGGATGATACAATATTTTGACGTCGTAGTCCTTCAGCAATTCGAGCCAACGTCGCTGTCTCAAATTCAACTCCTTCTGACTGAAAATGTATTGTAAGCTCTTGTGATCTGTGTAGATGTCGACATGGACGCCGTATAAGTAGTGCCGCCATATTTTCAAAGCATATACTACTGCGGCCAATTCCAAGTCATGTGTTGGATAATTCCTTTCATGTTGCTTCAGTTGTCCTGATGCGTAAGCAATCACCTTTCCATGTTGCATCAATACGCATCCCAAACCTATACCTGAAGCATCACAATATACCACATAACCTTCTGTTCCCTCTGGAAGAGTAAGCACTGGCGTGGAGATCAACCGATTCTTTAGTTCTTGGAAGCTACGTTCACAAGAGTCGGACCATTGGAATTTGGTAGCCTTCTGTGTTAACTTGGTCAATGGTGCCGATATAGAGGAAAACCCTTCTACAAACCTCCTATAATACCCTGCTAGCCCTAGAAAACTGCGGACTTCTGACGGTGTTGTGGGTCTTGGCCAACTCTTCAGTACATCGATCTTCTGAGTGTCGACACTAATTCCCTTGTCAGATATTACATGGCCTAGGAATGCTACTAAGTTCAGCCAAAATTCACATTTGGAGAACTTCACATATAACTTGCGATCCCGTAGGGTCTGCCACACTATCCATAAGTGGCCCATATGTTCTGTCTTTGAACGGGAATACACTAGAATGTCATCAATGAATACAACCACGAACACATCAAGATAAGGCCTGAATACGGTATTCATGAGATCTATAAAAGCTGCAGGGGAATTTGTTAGCCCGAACGACATTACCAAGAACTCAAAATGCCCATCTCTTGTCAGGAAGGCCATCTTTGGAATATCTTTCTCCTTGACCCTCAACTGAAAATATCCTGATCGTAGGTCAATCTTGGAAAAACACTTAGCTCCCTGAAGTTGGTCAAACAGGTCGTCAATCCTTGGAAGTGGATATTTATTCTTTATAGTAACCTTATTCAACTGGCGATAATCAATACACATCCTTAACGACCCGTCTTTCTTCCGCACGAACAAGACTGGCGCACCCCAAGGTGAAGTGCTAGGCCTAATGAAGCCCTTATCCAGCAAGTCTTTTAGCTGCAACTTCAACTCTCACAATTCTATTGGGGCCATTCTATATGGAGGGATAGAGATCGGCTGAGTATCGGGCAACACATCGATGCCAAACTCAATTTCCTTTTCAGGAGGAAGACTTGGGAGTTCATCTGGGAAAACATCTGGAAATTCACTGACCACAGGGATTGATTGTAAAGTAGGTGACTTTACCTCCGCATCCATAACACGAACAAGATGATAGATGTAACCCTTTGAAATCATCTTCCTTGCCTTAAGAAAGGAAATAAACCTACCTTTCGGCGTAGCAATGTTCCCTTTCCATTCAAGGATGGGTTTACCGGGAAATTGAAATCTAACCATCTTTGTATGACAGTCAACATTTGCGTAACATGAAGCCAACCAATCCATTCCCATTATTACATCGAAATCAACCATTTCTAATTCAAATAAATCTGCCGAGGTTTGACGACTACAAATCGTCACGGTGCAACCTCTATGTACCCTCCCAACAACCACAGACTCTCATAGTGGAGTAGATACCGCAAATGGTTTGCTTACTGATTCAGGTTCGACGTCAAACTTATCAGCCACAAGGGGTGTAACATATGATAATGTGGATCTGGGATCAATCAATGCATATACATCATAAGAAAGCACTGATAATATACCTGTAACAACATCCAGAAATGACTCAAGATCCTGTCGACCTGCTAGAGCATATATTCGATTTTGAATACCACTCAAACTCGGCACTGTACCTCTACCTCCACCACGACCTGCTGGCTGCTGAAAACCCTGTGCTGGAGATTGAATGGATGAGGAAGTACCAGAAACAGATCCAGTCGGCTGAGCCATACCACCACCTCCTCTGTTAGGACAATCCCGCATCATATGACCAGGTTGTCCGCAAAAATAACATGTATCAGAACCTCGACGGCATAGTCCAGAATGGGCCCTGCCACACTGATCACAACGTGGTGTTAGGGGTCTCGTCTGGTTGGTATCCTTGTGATGTTGCAAGCCTGATGCTCGTGAACTCTGACCTGGGCCCGAATGGGTAAGTCGATCATACCGAGGTCTCTGAAACTGTGGAGGAGCACTAGTTATAGGTGGTGCCGAACTCCTCAAAAATTGGGGCCTACCACTACTTCTGAAGTCACCAGAATACCCTGCAAATCTCGTCCTCTTATGCTGGCCCCTATCCTGCTCCCTGTCTACTCTTTGCTGGCGCTTACGATCCTCTAATGTCTGGGCATAAGCCTGAATATGAGAAATATCCATGCCCTCTATCAAGGATGCTGTCGGGCACTCATTTATCAGATGTGGTCCCAATTCATTCACAAACAAATGAACCCTATCACCCATCTCGGCCACCATGTGGGGAGCATACCTTGCCAAAGAATCAAATTGCATACTGTACTCTCGCACACTCATATTACCTTGTTTAAGGTTCAAGAATTTATCAGCTTTGGCTCGTCGTACCTCAACTGGTAAATAGTGACGAAGAAAGGCCTCAGAAAATTCCTTCCACACAGGTGGGGAAGCATTCGGACCCCTGGATCTTTCCCAGCTATCATACCAGAAAACTGCTAGATC